>JAJJMC010014301.1:10458786-10555590 GCA_023531435.1 Papaver californicum | reverse complement strand
CATTGCAAATAAGCACAATTAGCAATTTAGCCTGTTTAGCCGTATATGTTTGCAATTTCGGGTTTTATGTATGCTACCTATAAAAAAAATAAAAGTACATTATTATTACAATTGAAGTACTAGTAAATACAAATTAAAAGGTATATATATAAAAATAATGTCTGTATCAATAGGTGTAGGGAAATTTTATTTCATACTTGAAAAAGGAGTTGAAAGATGAAAAACTAGGTGTTGAATAGTGGAATCATTTGCACATTCACTCAGTTATACCTATCGCCACATAAATTGTTTATGCAACTCGATTTCTTTCACCTAAATTTCGTGAAAATTGTTTCAATATAAACTACTTTTTTTCCCATATGATATTATCTTCCCTATGGTCACTTAAACTATTGATCTGCAATTTACATTCATATTTGTCCTAATTGCCATTCAAATACATATACCATAGGTTTCGAAGAAGGTGTTATCAATCATAGGGTACCATCGAAACGGTTGCAGCATAGGGAGATTGAAGTGTTTTTATGGCGTGGTTTCACCATTCAAGAGTTTTCAAACTAGTGTTTTGGGAGTATTTTTGATTATGCGGTAAATTATTTCCAATTATTATTTCTTTATATCATACTGTTACATGTTATATCTTTAAACCCGTGTTATGAAACCAATTATCGTGTATTTATGCTATTTTATTTCTTAGTAGTTCAGTAAGAAAATATAATTTCTTTAGTTTTTCTTTTCTTTTATTTTGAGAATTGCGTTATCGGAGCTGAACCAGGAATGTTGTTAGTGGACACCGACCGGGTTTTGGTTTGCTGTAACGATTCGGTGTATAATAGTTGTCAATAAGTAAAAGTTTATATTAATCTATTAAGCATAGTTGATTACATGTCGTTGAAGGACTCAAGATATCTTACTTATGTGACTAAAAATACATGGATAAAATTGTTTTAAAAAATTATTGATGTATGAGGGTCAATATTTACATTACAAAAAATATCAATTCCTGTGCCATTACGACACGGGTTAAATCCTAGTATATCTACAAAAGAAACGTTTTTTGAGAAAGGGGGAGAAAGAGGGGAGGTTGCGGAGAAAATATAAGAAAACAGTACCAAAAGGCCATTAGTAGTACCGATTGTTTGGAGACATTATCATTTTTTGGGTTTCATTCTTGCTATTAGCTAATAAATATTAGTTGGATTTTCTATTTGGGGTAGGCGCAACACAAACCAAAAAACTATTTTTAATTAAGTTTTCTTTAATTAAATTAATGTTTATTTATTTTTATTACCATGTTGATTTATGGTGGTTTAATCAAAGTTTATAATTAATGATTGTATTGATGTTGTTGTTATGAGCATGATTATGTATTGGGCTCCGGTCCATGGGAAGTAATGTGGTTTGTAGATTTGGTAAGAATGGGTTTCAAACTCTCGAACTTGTGAAGATTGATTTTAGATTCAAACTCTAATAATTAAACTAGAAAACTCAAAACAAAGTTGGTATCAAGATTAAAGAGGCACTGAGACTCAGGATTCCACCATTAACCAATTAAAGTGATTCAGTCTAATCAATATTCATGCAATTCTTTACATTTAAAGTGATTCTAAT
Source organism: Papaver californicum (assembly GCA_023531435.1). Lineage (NCBI taxonomy): Eukaryota > Viridiplantae > Streptophyta > Magnoliopsida > Ranunculales > Papaveraceae > Papaver > Papaver californicum. The sequence goes on along the minus strand of JAJJMC010014301.1, from coordinate 10,553,979 downwards.
ATGTTGCAAAAGTAGATTTTCAAAGTAAAAATTGTAAATCAAAAGTATAGAACATCAAAAAACCTAGGCTAAGCATGCTCTATCAAAATAAATCACAACTGTTTAATAAAAATCCTTAAATCAATTTTTAATTCAAAGCAAATAATCATAAAAGAAATTGCAAAAATCAATTAAAATAGAAATATACCACTTTTCTTGGAACAATGGCTTCATCCGTCGCCTCAGCAAAGAGGTTTAGCTCCTCATATTAATCACTTGCTCAAAATAATGATTCATGGCTCAAAAGTGTTTACAAAGGTGAAAAGAAAAGAATCTAATAAAAGCAGCGAGTTTGTACCGGTGTATTGGCATTACAGACTGGATGTTACATGGTAGGTGTTGTAAACTGAAGATAAATATTGCAAATATTAAAAGCTTTAACAACAGAATCTTCAACTTTTTGTCCACGAAAGCTTCAACCTTTTAGCAACGATTTCGTCATCTTCTTCATCACGATCATGAACAGATTTTCTAATTTTTTATTTCTTTGATTTTGGCAAGAGCCATCCCCCTTTTTACCTCCCCAATCACTCGATGATCATTTCTTTGATTCTAACAACCCTTTTTATACATCAAAGGTACAAATTTTCTCCAAAATATTTTCTTTTAATGTTAATAATTCTCGGAAATAAGAGAATCTCGGTGATGAAATATTTCTTATTCGATTGGTCTGAAATATTCTCCCAAATAATTTTCTTTCTTCTTCTTAACAGAACACAATTCGGTTGTTCCCCAATTTATCTCGAGCAGTCCATCAGAGAATATTTTGTGTTTTAAAATAAAATAGGAAGAAGTTAATATCGAGATTCTGTTTTAATTTTGTGCGATTTGATTTCATGAACCAACTGTGCACAACTGCGACCAATTAGGCAAGAAGAATATTTCCTTTAATCCCTTGAAAATCTCCTCAAGATTTTGTTTATATTTCACGTAGTTTAAAGAGAATAGAAGTCCCTCCAATTTCAGATTTCAAATTCAAATAAAGAGGGTGCCTTTAGTAATTTTTCCAGGTGCCTTTTGTAATTTTACGAGCTAATTTTTCCAAAAAATTTTTTTTGTAAAAAATACCTACACACATAAAATAACACAATTAGCACACAATTGAGCACTATTAAAATACAGAATTGAGACAAATTAGACACATAAAGGTGTCTATCAGGCAGTGATACCTAAAAAAACCTTTTTGACGGATACGAGTTATCCTTGGGAGTTGATGGTTTCATATCTAAACCACATGAGGCTTATTAGGAGTTGATGATTGCCTCCTCTATGATTTCTAAACCCATGTGGGGCTCCCTTGGTGCGAGCGGATGATTGTTTTGATTGTTTTTATGTATATTGGTGGTTCAATATGTTGAAGATGTTGTTAAACATGCTTGTGGCGATATAATCATGTTTGTTGTTTTTAAAGAATTGAAAAAATTATTTGCATAAATGTTTTGTTTCTTCTTTTTCTACTGAGTGTCACAAATCACGTCGTTTCATGATAAAAATTCCAGATTTTACAAGGAGCTAATGGCGGAGAAGTTTAGAGACCTGTTTTGGGTGCTCTAGTTAGTAGATTACGTAGAATTCATGTTTGAAACATTGTTATAAAATATCATCAAACTCTTTTAGATGATTTTATTGAGGATTATTATGTATTTATTGATTATAAATACTTTGAAGACTATTGGGTTAACGTATAACAAAATAAACAAATGTTTGGTTAATAAAACATTATTCGAGAGATAGTGAAAATGTCTGAATTATGTTGGTTTGACTGTTAATTAAAATTATTTATAATAAATTTTAATTAAATTTATTTTTAGTAAGTTTAAAACCTGTTCTGGATTGAGTGGTTAAAATCTCAGAATTTTATAAGTTTCAGAAGTATTTTTAAAATAATTATATCTAACTGTAATAAATCCAGAAGTTTTCTGTCAGATCAAATTATACTGTAGATTTCCTATTTTAAAACTATTTTCTAATAAGTTTTAGACTATAATGTCTTCTGAAAAGTTATAGTTATATCTTTTTCTTTTCAAAATGATAAACCAGATCTCATTTGGAGTTCTATATGAATTAATATGATTTTTTTTAAAAAAAACTATTGTAATTTTTATTTTCTGCAGAGATGGTCAACAACACGTTTGACAATGCTCATAGGGTTCTTATGATAATCTAAAAATTCTAGAAAATTTATATACGAAAGGTTGTTCTGTGAGGATTTAAAATATATGGCCAAAATTATTTTTATTTGGAATTTATTTGTGTCTGGTAAAATTCTGGAGTCCAGGGATGTATATTTCTGTTTTACGTTTACACCTTGAAAACATGACATTTCGAGAGTGAATCTGGAGTATTTAGCGGTGGAATTAATTTTTCTGGAAACAAGAGTTCGTTAGGGTTCGTATGGATTCAAAATTACATCAAAGTAACGGTTAGATTTTTCAAAATGAGTTTTTATGTATCCGCTGCGACAGAAATTCTAAATTGAACTTAAATAAAGACTAGGCAATTAATAGGTTGTTTGGTCTTGGGCCGAGTTAGGCAAGCCAAGTTGATATTAAATGTAACATCTTGGGTTTTGGGCATTGGATTTGGTCTGAATCCATTCCCAGTATTCGGGATGTTATAGGCCCTTCCAGTGAGGGATTTTGAAAATTCCTTGAGACACATCACATGATTATATTCATGTTCTCCGAGCGATTCAAAAAACCGAGAGACATGTTCACGAGCATTACCAATTCTGATGTTCAGTGAGAAAGTAGGAGAGAAATATCCCATCGTTAGTGGGACCCTCTGAAATTCAGGTTGGTAAATGGGCTAGTGTTGATGAAGCGAGGATAAGTCTTCCTTACCATGATTTCACAGGAGTCTCTCCAAATCCTTGCGGGTGATAGAATTGGATTGTTGGTTCCTCGGCGTTGGACGTTCAGTGATGACATGAACTTCATTATCCCTTTGAGTCCTTGATGTCCCAGCATCAGTATCCATTTTGAGGTTAGTCCTGGTTTTCTCCATCAGGCGATGGTACTGTTCGTAAGAGAGCTTCTTTGTTAGGGTCTTGAGACAGGTGAGTAGCTCTTTCTGAGTAGTATCCTTGTATTCTTCTGTTCTTGAAAGAACCTTCTGTCTCTGCACCAAGTCGACAATGTTAAGAGGAGTTTGGGTGTTCCTGGTGTTCTTAGCAGTCGTGCCACCAGGGGAAGGTGTGACGATGGCATCGGTTGCTACATTGGTATGAAGAGGGTTGCTTGCAGTAGAAGTAGTTTCAGATCCGCCATCACCAACATTACTAGAGTTGGGATTAGGAGTTATAATTGTTCTGAACCTAAGATCCACCATTTTGAACGATTGAAAATTGGCTTTTGTAATCGAGAGGTTGATCTCCCGATATAGTCATAAATTTTTTTAGCGTGAAAACAAATATACTGCAAAAGAGTACTTTTAGTAGGTTCGAGATATCGAAATTGAACATGACGGGCTTAAACCAAGAAATGGCCGTTCACTTCCTGCTTCGGTCACAAAGGTGGAGATAATGGGTTGATCTTAGGGGAGGGAAGCAAAGAAGGTTGAGAAAATCATTGTGTGATGAAAATGGTAGTGTGTATTTTCAGGAATGGATTATCTTTGGGATAGATCTTTGTTCTGTCTTGATTCCTTGTTTCAAATAAATGAGGCCATCTATTTATAGTTTTGTAGGAGACACATTGATTTCTCGTAAGTGATGGAAATTACGAAGAGGTGGAGAAGTGACTATTGTGGAGGTCGTAGTGGAGGCATGTCCGATAAGTAAGGATGACGTGTATGACCACTACTCCTCGTCCTCTCAACTGCTCTGTAACCATCCCACTACTTATTACCTTCTTGTTCGTGGATGTGTTGCCACAATGAATGATGTCGTAGACCGCCATACCAATACCCCAATGAGAATCCCCCTATGTGTTGTATTTGATATCTCGTAGAAAATAGTGGAGTTATGGACTACTACTATTTTGATTAAGTCAAGTCAGTAACTAGTCAAATTAGTGAGGCAAGTTGCTCAGTTCACTAAGTTGATAATTAAACTGATCAGTGTCGAGTCTAGAAAATTTAATGGCTATGTATTATTTTAGAAGTAGCATGGCATAAATTTGGAAGTGTTTGAAGCCAAGATTACACGAAAGTTTGCAAGAACCAGTCGTGGCGCACTCAAGAACCGAGAAAAAGGCTTACAGAAAACTCATATAGGGCTGGCGCTGGCATTAGGCCAGCGCAAAAGTAGTGACGCCTCCTTAGGGAAGCGTCTTGGAGGGGGTGGCGCTAGCTCAGGATAGTCCCAATAGAAAGGGGATGGTGCTTGCAGTAGACCAGCGCCAGGGAGTGACGCGTCCCTAGGATGCGTCTTAAGCAAAATGGGCTAGGCCAGCGCCAGACATGTGTGATGCATCCTCGAGGACTCTGCGCATTTTTTTGAGTGATGCGTCCTTAAGGGACGTTGTGATTTAAGTTGTGGCACGTCCAATAGAGATGCATAAGTAGTGATGCAGTGTTAAGCATGATGCTAAAATGACATGTATTCTTAAGGACAAGATGTACAATTGTGATGTGTTCTTTCTGAACATGGTATTAAGCAAGAACGCATCTTCGAAATCAGGCATTAGCTATTCCCATAATAGATATATGTTATTGGAACATCGATGCGCATTTGGGACAAGTTCAAGGAATTCAGCTATGGGAATTACGCGACTTGGGACTAGTTCGATATGGCATAAATATTGTAAACATTATAGAGACTACGGGATCAATATAGAATGCATGTAGTTATTTGTAGAGAATGTATCATTAATTCTCTTGCGAAATATAAGTAGAAATACAGTGTTTATGTTTTTGATACAAAGTCAGAAGCACATATATTTCTATGTTTCTACTGCTAGGAAGAAGGCGATTTTATAATTTTATCCCTTGTTAAAAATCCACCATCTACAGGTTGATAGGTTCATTTATCCAGAAGATTTTTTTGTTTTATATACCCAGCATGTTCAGGACCAAAATGCTAAAATAACAGTGATTTTAGGTCGCCCATTTTTTGCCACATCTAATGTTTTCATCAAATGTTGAACCGGACTTATGAATATATATTTTGGTAATATAACCACCAAACTAAATGTCTTTAATGTTATTAGACAACCTTCTGAGATCGATGATTTAGAAGAAATAAATATGATTAACACTTTAGTTCATGATCATTGGTACGACACTTTATTTGGAGATTCCTTAGATGAATTTGATGATAGCATTCTCTTAAATCAGATGTGTGACCCGTGTCTAGAAGAAGCTCTCGAGTATTTTTCATACTCCAAGGACCTGAAATTCAAGCAATAGTTTTAGGTCTATTTGAGAGTAATAAGTTTGGGGGTAGTCATGGTTCTTTTGATCATCAGGTATCCTTACTTGAAGTCCCTAACTTGGGACCCAAGCTTTGTGCATTTAAGGTATTACATGATTCTTTTCAGACTCCACATCTAAGGAAATTGGTTGATCTTAGGGGAGGGAAGCAAAGAAAGTTGAAGGAATATTGTGTGTTGAATTGTGTGTAGAGTTACGGAATTATTGAAAGGAATCACAAAACTTATGAGAATTGTAAGTTTGTTATGATTTTGAAATGGGATAATGAGCCTATTTATAATCGTTAGGTACACACATACTTTCCTTGTAAAGTTGTGGGAGTAATGAAGGAATGGAGAAGTGGGAATCATGGGGTTAATGGCTTAACCGCCTTGGAATATTCAGGAAACCATGACTCCACTTCCCCATTAATTGCTTCAGTCTCACCACTAATTTATAACTTCCAGTTCATGGGGAGTTACTACACCCACGTCGTTGTAACACCATACCAAGACCCATGAATAATCCACCCATGAAACATGATTTGATTTTTTGGTAGGAATCGGAGGAGTTGTGGACTCAGGATGGTGCTAGCACTAACCATGATTTTACTAGAAATACCTAGCAAAGTTAGCACCGAAATAGAAGGAAAATGCCAGCATTTCCCAGAGTTTCCCAGTGCTAAATTAGCGCTGGAGCTAGCCCAGCACTTACGGCGCTATGGCCTAATTGGCACGCGCTTTGTTAGGTTTTTGGCTTTTTAGATTTTTCTGTCTTTTTAGCACATGTGTGTGCCACTCATTGGAATTGAGAGTGTGACTAGAGTTCGCTAAGGATGACACTTGCTAGTTCAATGGTTATTTCCTGTGCACCACTAGTTTTGGCATACGTTAATGTCGTGGCCATATTTATGGCTTCTTTCAGGGTTTCTCAATTGTATGAGATTTAATTGTTAGCGTTTATGCTTAATTTTTTGCAGTGCATACAGAACATACTCAAGAGATTCAGCCGTGGAAGTTTTCAACTTGATAATGCTTGATGAAACTCTACAATTTAGATGGTATGATGTATTTAGTAGCACATTTATTCGAGAATAGTGTAAAATCCCAGAATGACCATTGTGCCTTTTTCGCTTGACTTTTTAGTAAAATGACTATTTTTCCCTTGGTCTAAAACTAGATGAATATGACTTTTCACCTCTAATTATAAAATGACCATTTTTCCCTTGATATGTAATATTACTATTTTTACCCCTGGTCTGAAATATTATTGTCAAAAATCCACTATCAATATTAAGTCCATTAAGTCCCCTGCTTAGCATGAAACGAGTACTGTTGCGTGGTAAGCACTAGATGTTGGTCTATCAGACGAAGTAAAATATGACTTTTTACTGTTTAGTGTTAGATATCACTAGAAGAGTAGCAGTTGGTTGAGCAAATTTTGTTTTTTCTTCAATTGTACTCTTAGGTATAAAGAGCATTCTTCTTCTACCGCAACAACAACGGGAAGGTATTTGGAACATTAGTTGGTTGTAGAGAGTGTTGAGGCATTGCTGCCATCAAAACACTAAGATGAGTGTTGAGGCATTGCTGCTCTCAGAACACTAAGATGAATGTTGAGGCATTGCTGCCGTCAGAACACTAAGATGAGTATTGAGGCATTGCTGTCGTCAGAATACTAAGATGATTGTGGAGGAAGTTATTCTGCCATCAAACACAAAGACGACTGTAGAGGAAGTGATTCTGCCGTTAGACACAAAGATGAGTGTTAGCCATGAACAGTAAGATGAGCGTTATCCCTAAACATTAAGATGAGTGTTTGGGGCATTGCTTCCGTCAAAACACTAAGATGAGTGTTGAGGTCTTGCTGCCGTCAGAACACTAAGATGAGTGTTGAGGCATTGCTGCCATCAAAATACTAAGATGAGTGTGGAGGCAGTGATTCTGCCATCAAACACGAAGATGAGTGTGGAGGAAGTGATTCTGCCGCCAGACATAAAAATGAGTGTTAGTCGTGAACACTAAGATGAGTGTGGAGGTAGTGATTCTGCCGTCAGACACAAAGATGAGTGTTGAGGCATTGTTGTTTTCAGAACACTAAGATAAGTATGGAGGAAAAAATTCTACCGTCAGACACAAAGATAAGTGTTGAGGCATTTCTTTCGTTAGAACACTAAGATGAATATGGAGGTAAAGATTCTACCGTCAGACACAAAAATTAGTGTTAGCCGTGAACATTAAGATGAGTGTGGAGGCAGTGATTCTTCCGTCAAACATAAAGATGAGTGCTAGTCGTGAACACTAAGATGAGTGTGGAGGAAGTGATTCTGCCGTCAGACACAAAGATGAGTGTTGAGGCATTGCTTCCGTCAGAACACTAAGATGAGTGTGGAGGCAGAGATTCTATCGTCAGACACAAAGATGAGTTTTGAGGCATTACTGTCGTCAGAATACTAAGATGGTTAGAACTTGAGCATTGATATTCAAGGAATTCAATCCATGGAAGTTATGCGACTTGAAGCGAGATCATTCATGACACGAAGTGCTTAACTTTTATGTAGTGCATACAAAACATATTCAAGAGATTCAGTCGTGGAAGTTTGCAACTTCAGATAATGTTCAATGTGGCTCTGCAATTAGATGGTATGCATCTAATTAGCGATCTCTATTCAGGAATGGTATATTATCTATTCTGATTGTTCGTAATTTTGTATTTAGATTGTATGCATGTAATTTAGCAATCTTTGTTCAGACATTGCATAGCCTCTATTCTGAATGTTCGCAATTTTGTACAGTCAGCATATTCTAATTAATACAAATAATTTGCACGAATGCACATGAAATAATGAGGGTTTAGCCGGGTAAAGCCCTGAAATTCCTACAGGTGCATACATATGCAAAAGATATGTTGCACGAGTATAAGGAATTCAGTCGTGGAATTATTACAACTTATAACTGGTTCAGTGTTATGTATAGTCAGAGATTATTTGGACAAGAACTAAAACCGTCACTAGTGACATTCTAAAGATTTTATTGCTTTATACTAGTGGCCGACCCATCTAGGAGCTAGATATTTTTTTTATACGAAGCTATACAGGTAAGTCAAAATTAATCGGTTGAAATGAATGTTGACATAGGGAAATTTTGGCGATTTTCTTGTGGAATGTTGCACCAAATTATACTCAAATTTGTTATACACTAGCTGAAAATCCTTCTAGGAGCTTGAGATTTGTTAATACAAAGATTTATAGGTAAGTCAACACTAATCAGTTGAAATGAATGTTAACATAATAATTTAAACCTTTGTCTTGAAATTATCTGCAGAATTCTGAGGTTTAATATCTCTGAAACACGGGTCAGAGACGTATTGTTTTACTATTTTAGATGAAAATAAAATAATACGACTTTAGTTGTTAGATAGTACCAGAGATATTGTAATAGGTTTGAACTCTGAATATCGCCATGTTGATGGATATGGTCGGCCAAGCAAGAAGGAGGCCACGGATGGGAGGACAAGCAAAGGGTCTTGACTTGGACGGACAAGTGAGAGATCATGTATGGACGTACAAGTGAGAGACCATCTCCTTCTCGTACTAGGTAACTCTAGGGAATAGTTGTTTCTATTATTTTCTTCGTTAGCATCGTCTTCTCTTGGGAGGATGAATTTGACTCCATTGTTTATCTCCAATTGGCAGTCTAGTATTGTTGAATCAGATATAAGCACTGGTGTATCCCCATTCTTGCTAGGATGATGCGAATGGGAGGTCTTTTTGCTACTACCGTTGTTAATCAAATACTCTGGCCGAAGGAGGTGACTGTATTAAAATTGAAGAAGCCTTCAGTCCCCAGGTGTAGCTACTTTGGCCTGCTACTAGATGAGGGATGATTTAATAGTATCACCATGAGTCCATGCCTCTAGGGTTTGATCAGGCGAGGGAATCCAGGAGGGTTGATATCTCATTTTGTTTTTGTTGTAGTCATTGCGCGCCAAGGCTGTAAAAAGAGTTTGACTTGAAGTTGGAGCTCTAGTTGGTGCCCGGTCTGTTAAGTCGCAACTGGAACGTTCTCGTGGGCATTGAACGAACAAAATTGTTTCTTATCTTGATCATTTGGCTCATAAGCTTGTTTTTCCCTTCTGGATGTGATGATTATATGCTTGGAACGCTTATATAGGAGAAGTCCCCTGGAGACATTGAGGGCGAAAAAAATGAGCTGAAAGGTGTCATGTTTCGGATGTGGTGCTACGAGTGCCTTCGAAGACTATGTTCCTGGAGGCATCTCTTGAGCTATTTTTCTGAATCCTTGATTGTCATAAGGGATGTGCTGCGGTGGGCAGTCCCCTGTCATACTTCTCTTTGGTTACTGAAATCGCATTTTCTGAAGTGGACTTGGAATGCGTATGAATCTCGTCAGAGGTTGCAGGTTCCTATTAGATCTGATGACCTAGGCGAGAGAGGTGAAGATACGTTTGTGGTATATCTTCGAAGAGTAAAGGGCTTTGTCGAGGTTATGACTCTTTGGTTGATCGTCCCTTATAGGATGGAGATGTTCTGGATAGCAATGGGATTTTGTGTAAATATTTAATCCCCAAGTGTGGTTCTTGTGATCACTCAGATGCGGATGCTTAAGATGATGCTCCAAGTGTTGTTGTTGCGTAGGATGTCAATGCGATAAAAACTGCACCAATTGAGTACCTTAAAGCTGGAGATGACTTTGACTTCAAATTTGACAGGATCTGACTTTTGGAGAAAGCTGATACAAATAAGCTTGGTGTTGGATGGCTTCGTCTTCATATGACATCAATTCAGGAGAACTTGAAGGAAGTAGGTGCGTCTTCGGCTTAGAGGCGATTACTAAGGCTAGAGATGACGCTGAAAGACTATCCTGAGATTTGAGGCTTGCAACTGAATCCCCTTGAACAGGTGGAGAGAGCATATGCTGATGGTGCTGAACCAGTCTCCAGAGATCTTTTTCTAAATAGTAGGTTTTGATGGTTTTTATGTGTTTCTGAGATACCCAAATTTTCTGTGGTTTTATTTTGGGATTTTGAGTAGGTATATTTTGAGTGGTTTGCAAGGATTTTATATTAAAAAAAATAATACTTTATTCATTTAAGTAAATTGAATCTTAAGTATGAATGCAAAGCACTGCAAACATTTTGAAGGAATTGCAAATGTTGCGTAAAAGAAAAGACATATTGCTAAGGGTGGTAAAAGTGCTTTAAGCCTTGAAAGCTTTCTCAGAGGTGGTAAAGTGTTTAAGCTTCTTGCCATGTACGACTACCCCTATTGGCTTATCAGTATTGACAAGTTTGTAATATCCATCTAATATAGTTTTAATGATCGGATATGGCTTTTCTCCAGGACAGGCAATAGTGTCTCTGATTTGGAAAGGGTTGGATTTCGGTATCTCAGATTGATTACACGTTTTAAATATGATTGGGTTATTGGTTTAAATATTTTCAGTAGAGATGACCCTATCTATTTAATAAAGTTTTGAAAAGGATCATCCTCCTCTTTAAACCATCAATTCATGATGGGGTTGACAATCATGTCAAGTCCCCAAGACTTGATGGGACGCGGGACAGTTGGTTGTAAAAATAGCTGCTAAACAAGACTTACTTCTAGGTGAAATCCACGAGCGTACAACATCATCCCTCCTTTATGAAATTGCTTAGCCTCCAGATCCGTTGCTTGGTGATATTCTGGAAGTGAGCAATCTTTAGAGCATGCTGGGTTGTTGATGCATACAGGTGGGTTCCTTGGTGATGATTCTGTAGAGATGCGTCAAGTCCCTCCTTATTGATATAGATCCACAGTCATCTCAGAATCATGTCATAATCTGGATCTACATGATTGTTGCTGGTGAATTGATAGCGGACACTCTTAGACACAATATGGTAGTGGTAGTGGTCTCTCTAAATCTTTATGAATGACGAAGTTTGGTTGTTGCATCCCTGGTTGTTTTCTTTGAATGGGGATCTCGCTATCTCATCAAATATCGATTCTGGATATGATAGTGTTTGTATCATCATTAACATCATTTGTCTCTATCTTTTTTTCACGATGTGCAAAACCATACGTGATTTCATGAAGAATTTTGGCGATTTTCGTCGTCATAAAAATTCAGATTCAGGTCTTCTTGTCGTTATGACCGTAGAATCTTCATCCGAAGTCGGAATGATGTGTTGACCTCTCATTCTTTAGATAAGAGGGAGATATAAATCCTCAAAAAAGAATTTATGAATCTCTTGGTGAAAAAAGACCTGACACCGAGGGTCCAGAACTTTTCAGGCAGAATTCTATAGGTTTTCATCTTTCATGTAGTCGACTGTTTTGTCTGCCCTTATTAGATCTCTCCTCCGTTTCCTCTTAATATGTTATAGTATACATCTGTATGAATCATTTGGTATATAAATCATCCCAAAATTCCTTAACAATTAACGTAAGTTTCAGTTCTTCTGGAGGGTAGTGCAAAAACGTTTCTGGGAGCATTTTTAATGAATGTTTAGGTTGCTAATAGAAATATTTTATGAACTTTATGATCTATTTTTCAATTCCTTGTATCTAAGATATTTTAGCTCATTATATCTACAATGTCTCACTTTTAGGGGGGAAATGAACCAAATCAAAGAGATGAACTTGTAGGTGGAGAATCGGAGATTACCATGAACCGTGATGCTGGTGATGTTTCTTTTCTAATACAAAATCATGAGCAATTTCATCCTGATGTGTTTGTTAAAGAAAGTACTGCGAGTTAGCTTTGAACTAGATATAAGACCCACCCTATTTTCAAACGGTTGAAGAACTTGATTTTGTGACCGAGAGATTGATCTCCCACTGTGGTCGCCAATTGTTAGTACCTAAAAAATGATTCTAGGAAAAACAATATACTATAGAATTACTTTATTTATAGTCAGATATCAAAATCGTACAGAGCAAGCCTAAACCACGATAGTAGCTGTTCCGCCTTGCTTCGGTCATGATGAGAGGAAATGGGTTGATCTTAGCGGAGGGAAGCAAAGAAAGTTGAAGGAATTTTGTGTGTTGAATTGTGTGTAGAGTTGCAGAACACTGAAAGGAATCACAGAGCTTATGAGAATTGTAAGCTTGTTATTATTTTGAAATGGTCTAAGGAGCCTATTTATAATAGTTAGGAACAAACATACTTTCCTTGTAAAGTTGTGGGAGTAATGAAGAAATGGAGAAGTGGGAATCATGGGGTTAATGGCTTAACCGCCTTGAAATTTTCGGGAAACCATGACTCCACTTCCCTTTTAATTGCTTCAGTCTCACCACTACTCTGTAACTTCCAGTTCATAGGGAGTTGCTAGGCCCACGTTGTTGTAACCACCAGACCAAGACCCATGAATAATCCCCCATGTAACATGATTAATTTCTCGTAGGAATCGGAGGAGTCGTGGACTCAGGATGGTGCTAGCGCTAACCATGATTTTACTAGAAAAACCTAGCAAAGTTAGCACCGCAAAATAAGGAAAATACCATCAATGGTGGTGGGAAGAAGGTCAGGGATAAAAAGTTAGCGTTGGGGCTAGTGCAGCGCTAGCGCCGTTGGCCAGTGTTAACGAATTAGCGCTAGAGATAGTGCAGCGTTAGCGGTAACTTGTTAGCGCCTGAGCTAGTGCAGCTCTGACACTTCCTAGTGCTAAGTTAGCGCTGTAGCTATCCCAGCGTTAGCATTTCCCAGCATTTCCCAGAGTTTCCCAGTGCTTAGTTAGCGCTGGAGTTAGTGTTTCCCAGTGCTAAGTTCCAAGGTTATTTCCTGTGCACCTCTAGTGTTGGCATCCGTTAATTTCTTGGCCATATTTATGGCATGTTTCAGTGTTTCTCAGTTGTATGAGATTTAATTGTTAGCATTCATGCTTAATTTTGTGCAGTGCATACAAAACATACTCAAGAGATTCAGCCATGGAAGTTTGTAACTTGAAATAATTCTTGATGCGACTCTGCAATTTAGATGGTATGATGCATTTAGTAGCACATTTATTCGAGAATAGTGTAAAATCCTAGAATGACCATTGTACCCTTTTTGCTCGACTTTTTGGTAAAATGACTATTTTGCTCCTGGTCCAAAACTGGATGAATATGACTTTTCACCTCTAATTGTAAAATGACCATTTTCCCCTTGATATGTAAAATTACTATTTTACACCTGGTCTTAAAAATTACACAAATTGATTGTTTTACCCTTTGTAAAAAATCCACCATCAACAACGTGAAAGTAGTACTGAATGGGAAATATGTATAACAACATCACCATTACCCTACACTCTAATATGTGATGTTGAGTTCTTCAAGCCAGAGGATGATGTCGTCAATCCATCCAACAAAGTCTACCGCACGCCGTTACCTGATTAGGCATCGATAGCAAATGAACCATTAACCTTCGCCGTAAAAGCCGGGTCATCAGGAACCGCTTCCATATCCTCTGTATACCACCTCGGGATTTCCCTCATCATGAATCCTCATCCTACTAAGAGAAGTCATAGTTTTGTGACTAGTCGCGACGGTGATGGAAGAAAGGTCTACCTCCGTAACCGCTGTTAGTAATTTACAGGCGAGACCCACGAGGAGTCTCCCCGCCTAAAAATATGCAGCCACACTGAGGACCAATACCACGAAGAAGTCCAAGACGTGCCACAATAATTACAAGACGGTACAGATGCTATGACTTACGCGTTTGAAACCATCAATCTGGGAACAAAAGAAAATCCACGACCAGTTTCAATCAGCTCATCCTTGTCACCAGAAGAAAAAGTAGTCTTGTCAATTTACTCAAGAAATATCAAGACATCTTTGCTTGGACCTATGAAGAAATGCCAGGATTGCATTACAAACTGGTCACACATTATTAACATGTTGCTTCTGTCGCCAAACCAGTCAAGCAACAACTCAGAAAGTTCAGACACGAAGTCGAGGAACAAATCAAGATTGAAATTCAGAAGTTTCTAGTAGCAGGCTTCATCAAACCTATTCAACACCCGACGTGGTTGGATAATCGTGTACCCATCAAGAAAAAGAATAAGCAAATAAGATGTTATGTACACTTCAGGAACTTGAACAAATCCTTTCCCAAGGATGACTTTCCTCTTCCAAACATCGACATGCTCGTGGATGTTACTAGTGCACATGGCATGTTTTCATTCATGGATGGCTATAATAGATACAATCAAATAAAGGTGTACGAATACGATGATGAGAAGTCCGTGTTTCGAACGCCTATTGGGAACTTCTATTACACAGTGATGCCCTTCCTATTGAAGAATTCCTGCGCTACTTATCAAAGAGTTATGGCATCAATCTTTCACGACATGATGCATAAACAAGTAGAAGACTATGTCGACGACGTAGTAGTAAAATCCGAAACCAGAACGTTCCATGCATATATCTTACGCCAAGTCTTTGAGAGATGCCGAGAATATCATTTAAAGATAAACCCTCTTAACTGCGCCTTTGAAGTATTCTCTGGGAAGTTTCTGGGATTTCTGGTAACAGCGAAAGGGATCAAGGTGGACCCAACCAAGACACATGTTATCACCACCATGCCATCATCGTGCACCGTAAGGGAACTTAAAAGCTTTGTGGGAAAGGTATCATATATTCGACGTTTTATCCCTGGATTAGCTCAATTTGTTTCTTCGTTACACCTTTGTTGAAGAAAGATGTGAGTTTTGTATGGTCATCTACACAACAAAACGCATTTCGTCAAATTCAACAATTATCACCAGTCGTTATGAAATCTCCAATTTCAGGGAAACCATTACTTCTTTAAACGGCCTCCAGTGAAGTGGCCGTAGGAGCCCTATTGTCTCAAGAAGACGACATGGGGATTGAATATCCCATCTACTATCTCAGTCGTACATTAAGAGACTCAGAATTGAGATATCCAAAAGTTGAAAGAGCTTTCTTATCCTTGGTGCATGTTGTTCAGAAGTTTCGACATTATCTACTAGCAAATAGAGTAGTGTTGATAGCCAAGGATGACCTTATAAAGTTTTTACTATCAAAACCTGCTCTCATAGAATGAGCAGCAAAATGGTTGCTACAAATTTCATATTTTGACATATCATGTGTATCACCAAAAGCAATAAAGGGACAAGCGGTCGCGGATCTACTTGCAGTATTTCCAGGAGAAGACGATACTACAACACACAAAAATGTACCTAGAGAATTCCCAAAAGTCTCATTCACCGAAGAAGAAGCCTGGATATTATACTTTGATGGCTCTGCTACCCCTAGCAACAATATCGGAAGAGCCGTTGTTGTACTAGTTTCGCCAACTGGTGAAATATTCTCGCATTCGTTCCAGTTGGACTACCAATGCACCAATAAATCTGTCGAGTATGAAGCCTTTCTACTTGGATTATCGCTAGCCAAGCAAGCTGGAGCCGTACGTCTTGAAATAAGAGGAGACTCAAAGTTACTAGTGAATTCAAATGAACGGCGTATATTGTCTCAAGGAAGCAACACTAGTCTCGTATAGGACCGAGGCACAAAATCTCTTAACTCACTTTAGCGAGGGAACAATCATACGTACGGGGCGCAACAACAACAGACACGTTGATTTCTTGGCAACCCTAGCCTCGAAACTCCAATTCGAAGACTCGGAAAAAACTTCCACCGTACAGAGACGTATCATGCCCTCAACCTGGATTGGCAAGCCTGATGAAGAACAAACCAATGACTGGAGGACATTTATCATCCAAGAGCTCCGTAACTCGCATAGCCAAGGGAAGGTCAGTCTGAAGGATTTGAAATATTTCTTCTTATTACATGGGATGTTGTACCATAGAAATTCAGACGGATCCCTATCAAGATGTCTGGGAGACAATGAGGCACAAAAGCGACTTAGTCAGGTACATCGTGATATGTACGGTCAGACACTGGTAATAAACTTATATAGACGACTCCAACATCTTGGTTATTACTGGCCCACCATGGAGGCTCAATCACGGTTGTTACAGGGATGTTGCATAATTGTCAAATCCCACCACAACAGTCAGAAATACTAAGTATACACAGAGTTGGAGACTGGCGGGAGCCGTCAAATACCTCTAAGATAATATTCTACCCTAGGAAAGGCGGGAAGCGGCATGCTTGATCCAAAAATCCAAAAAATTATCTTCCACGAAGGAATAATCTACCGAAAAATCTTTGATGGAGATTATCTTGAAGGAAATACACGAAGGTGAAAATCAAGGCATGAGAAAACTTTTTATCCAAGTCCATGAGAAATACTATTGGCCGACCATGGAAGATGATGCAGCTGCATTTGTTTAGAAATGTCACCAATGTCAAATCCACGGAAATCTCATCCACACACCTTGCCTTCCTCTTCACTCGGTAAGCAGCCCTTGGCCATTCTACAGCTGGGTACTGGATCTCATTGGTAAAATCAATCCATCCTCGTCAAAGCAACACGAGTACATATTCACTTCCACTGAATATTTCATCAAATGGGTTGAAGTTGTGCCCCTCACAAGTACGACAGGAGCAACAATAGCAGCCTTCATCAAGGAACACATCATATGCAGATTTGGGGTACCAAAGAACATTGTAACAAACAAAGGTACTCCATTTCCAAATAAATGTGTGCGAAAATTACTCAAAATCTATGACATCAAGCAGGTATTCTCCACACCATACTACCCTCAAGGGAACGGGCAAGATGAAAGCACCAACAAAACTCTCATAAGAAAATTTAGTCGTACTCTATACGACCATCCAAGAACATGGAACGAACAATTGCCTATGGATTTGTGGGCATACAAATTTTTTCCAAAGGGTTCTACAGGGACCTCACCATATTCTCTTGTATATGGAGCCGATGCAATTCTACCTGCAGAGATTAAAGTCCCGTCATCCAGAATCACAACAAAAAGCAGAGTTTATTAGGATGAGTCTGAAATACCTAGTTCTCGAGTAGCAGATTTAGACATACTCGAATCCAGACGAGCCAAGCAGAAAAGTATGCGTATACTTATCGAAAAAGGATCTCCAAGGATTACGACAAGGCGGTGCAACCACGACTATTTAAAGTAGGGGATCTGGTAATTAAGACATCTAAGCATATTCGACAAGATATGTTCGTTCTGAAATTTGCTCCAAAGTTAGAAGGGCCTTATGTGATCTCCAAGGCCATGCCGAGCAGGTATTACAAGCTGGTTAATATGAATGTAGAAGTTGTAGGGACAGTCAGTAATGGTAAATGACTCAAGGCATATTATGCCTAAAACACTCTTATCATCTCCTTCTCAAGTTTGATATAACTCAAAACATATATTTGAACTTTGAAATTCAAAAACCATTACAATCATCAGTAACATCCTTTATTTAAACTATTCAACCCCCCCCCCCCCCCCCCAAAAAAAAATAACAAGAATGTTTCATCATCTATCTTGTAGCCTAAAATAGATATTTGTGTAGAGGGTAACTGCGATGATGCAATTTTCCCAATCTCTCATAAAATTTCTCTTAACGAGTCTGAAGATCTCGAGCCATTTCTTCAATTTTAGAAGATTTTTCCTTCAAGGCTTTCCCTTATGCCAAAAATGCTACATGATCCTCTTTGAAACTCTCCAAATGTTGAGGCAACCAGTTTACATTGAAGTGGAGACCCTCACAAGTAGTCAACATCTCATCATATTCCTTGATTTTGAAGTCTGTAACCATATAAGGAAGCGCATCATCCATTTTAGAAATAATCGGGAGGAGTCCTGCGACGACTGTTACAAGAATGGGAATATGACTTTTTACTAGCTTTGTTGTAACGATATGCACGTACTTCTTCCATATCTTTGTATAAAGATCCACATGATGTTTTGGCATAAGAAATCCTCACACTACTTCATACTTCCGATATGCTGAATCAATTTCTAACCCAAAGGGGAGCCCGACGTTGGGATAATCATGAAGGGGAAGACTCGAGTCAACAATTCGCAAGGGAAGCCATGATTTTGGAGAAACTCTTAAAGTCGTCTTCAATATTTACTCTATTATATACTGGTAGAACTCCCTCATTTTCCTTAATCCCATCATGTATAATCTCTATCTCCTGCTACAATCAAACAAGTAACTATACATTCAAAAAAGAAAAGTTGGCGGTTTCAAGAAAAAGGGGAAAGAAATATACTTACCACTTTCTTGAAGTTCCTAGTCCTCATATGTCTCTTTGGTACCTTATTAACCCGAGAAACCTAGGAAAAACAACAATCAAATCATGTTCAGGCTTTAACTATAATCATCATACACATATGAAAGGTTGGGAGTGAAGAGAAACTTACTGGACTTGTACTCCAGGTAGTACGTTTGACATAAGAGCTACCTTGGTTCGAGATACCATTATTAGACATGTTGGAGTGATGAAGTGATTCAAGGTTGTTCTGAGTTCTGGGAAGAATGAAAGTTAAAATCCAGAAGAATAAGATTGAAAATGGTTCGAGTCGTTTGCTTGTTTAAATAGATAAAGGTGGGAAACCCTAAAATTCAAATAAGTGGATTTTTTTGAAATTTATCTCGAGGAGAATGGATCTTAGCATGACTGCTGACCAAGGCTCCAGGACCAACTGTTGTCAAGAAAAAAAAAGGGGAAAGCTTCACCCGTCAATTATTTCAGCTCCATGACCAGCCGTTGTCAAGAAAAAGGTGGAAGGATTCACCCGACAAATAGTTCAGCACGTGCACACCTCCAACAGAACAAGAGTTATGACTGTGATTCCTTTGTCGGTTTTGCTCACATGGATGATTATTCTTGCTCTACCAAAAACCGTATGTAGCTTCTACCACTAGCACCTCAGTATTGATACTACCATCTAGTGCTAACCACGAAACATTACTATTCCACGCTAAGCAGGGGACTTAATATTGATGGTGGATTTTTGACAAGGGAGAAACTTGTAATATTGTTTTTACAAAAATGTGCATAATTTCCTGATATAGCATCAAAATAATGAATATTACTACTATCCTACATTCTGCAAGAAAATTGACAAGGGATATTCAGCTCCTGGATAAATTATCTATGTAGCTATTTTTTGCATATATATGTACCATGGAAATTTCATATTTATATGCAACTAAATCCTCGTTATTTCATGTGCATCTAAGCGAACTATTCGTATAAAACAAAATATGTTGATTATACAATATTGCAAACAATCAGAATAGAGGTTAAGCCATATCTGAATAAAAACGCAAATTAGATGCATACCATCTAATTGCAGAGTTGCATCAAACTTAATTTCAAGTTGTAAACTTCCACGGCTGAATCTCTTGAAAATGTTTTGTATGCACAACATAAAAGTTGATCATAAATTGCTAACAATAAATCTCATACAATTGAGAAACTTTAAACATGCCATAGACATGGCCACGATATTAATGAACATCAAAGCTAATGGTGCATAGTCAATAATCATGGCACTAGCAAGTGCTAACATTGGAAAATCCTAGTCACACTCTCAATACCAATAAATAGCACACACATGTGCCAGAAGGCAAGAAAAAAAGCCAAAAAGCCGAAAAGCTAACAAAGCACGCGCCAAACAGGCCATAACGCTGCTAGTGCCAGCTCCAGTGCCATTGCTAGCATTTCTTCCTCGCGAGCGCCATTGCTAGCATTCCCCTTCTTTTGCGGCGCTACTTTTCTAGACCTTGCTAGCAAAATAATGGCTAGTGCTAGCACCATCCTGAGTCCACGACTCCACCAATTCCTACGAGAAATCAAATCATGTAATATGGGGGGATTATTTATGGGGTTTTGGTCTGGCGGTTATAGCAACATGTGGCGTGGTAACACCCATGATATGGATGTTACAAAGTTGTGGTAAATATGGAGCAGTTGATGAGATAATGGAATCGTGGTTTTCCAGAAACTCCCAAGGATAATGGGCGGTTACACCATTATCCCCACGAATTCCACTACTTCATCTTTTCACTAATTACACTACTTTACAAGGAAGATACTTGTGTTCCCAAACTATTATAAATAGGCTGCTTAGACCATTTCAAATTCACAATAAGCTTACAATTCTCATAAGCTCTATGATTTCTCATAATAGTTCTGCAACAACACACAGAATTCCTTCAACTTTCTTTGCTCCCTGCTTTAAGATCAACCCATTTTCTCTCATCGTAACTGAAGCAGCATGGAACGGCTACTATCAACGTTTAGGCTTGCTCTATAAGATTTTAGTTTTCGAATCTAAATAAGTACTTTTACGGTACATTTTTTTGCCTAGAATCAATTTTTAGGTGCTAACAAACAATTTCTCCTTGTTCATGCTTTTCATCATTTATCTTTAGAACATTGAGGATAATGTTAAATTTAAGTTTGGGGGTAAGGGGAGAAACTTTTAGTGCTAATATGAAACTCCAAAGTCTAGAAACTTGTGAAAATTCAAGATGACACTAACCAATCTAAGTAGGATGGAAACAAACCTCTTGGTTGCAGGAGTTTGTTTCCCCAGATAAATGGTCTATTCGTAAAAGAATGCCTAGCTCAGGTGTTAGAAATAACATGATAGTTGTCACCATATCTCAGAGTCAAACATAACAATATCACTTTCTGTTTTTATCTTTTCAAATTTATGTGTTTGAGTGTTTCTCAAAGTGATTTGGAGGGGCCCTAGTATTGTCTTGATTGTCACTGTTGTGATGAAGTATAGTGATTGAGATCAATCCCTATTGTATATCATTTCTGGAAGAAAAGGAAAATATATATATCAATAGATAAAACTGACGATGAGGCATTTGTGTATACCAGCTGAGTTGGTATTAGTATTAGGATTAAGAAAATTGGGAGTGTATCTCAATCCATTAGGAGTTATCCTGGCATTGACGTTCATACATATATTCTGGGAAACACCGTTCACCTTATTCAACATGCACAATCTTCATTATCTTCATATCCATCTTCTAAATATGTTCATGTGATTGAACTTTGATGGATTATGAGTATCATGAGCCATTGTACGACTATCTGAGTAGAGTTTTAAATTCTTATATGAATTTTAGTACGCTGAATGCAAACTCGTGTACAACAATTGAATTCATATAGGATAATGATTCCCATATCCAAGAATAAGTAGGCCAACTAGAGAGATTGTTTAGTGTCGATCCTAGATTCTTCACAAGTATCTAGGATTTGGAGTAAGGTTTTGTGGGTATACCTCTTGTAAACCCTCACGAGACAATACTCGTCTTTTAGGGTCACCTAAGAGTTTCACGGCTAGCTGCACGTGCTAAGTGTAGTCGTGATTCCTACGAAAGTGAATTAGATTTCTATTTTCAAGATTAGATTTTCTTGAGGACTAGAAAATGATAAGTTTGGGGGTATTTGATAGACACATTTTTGTGTCCGATTTGTTCTCAATTCTCTATATTGTTATTGCTCAATTTTGTACTTATTCTGTTATTTTATATGTTTGTAGGTGTTTCTTGGAAATAACAAAATTCGGAAAAATTGGCAGAAAAAGTTATAAAGGCACCCATAAAAGTACTAAACACACCCAGAAGAATTGATAAAGGCACACAACTTTTGGATTAGGGGCACCCTTCTACGTTGTTCAAAACCAGAAAATGGCGGGTAGTATTTTCTTTACGCGTGAGAGTTATCTGTTAAGCTTGGAAGTCGATTTTTAAAGGATTTAATGAGGATTTGGATATCATAATAAGAAGAAACAATTTAAACGTGTTCAAACATGTCAACGAGAGTGTTTCGAACTGAGAAATATGGCTGCAAATTAATGTTACTACCGGCAATCATTTTTGAGATAAACACGAATTTGTTGATTGTTTTGGGGATTAAATCAAGTACTTATCAATCAAGGAATGATGGTTAGGTTTTCCTAAACCTATATAAACAAAACATATCGTAAATAAAAATGGGGATATGAGTAGAAAAATTAGGGGAAAATTATGTTGTTGCATCGAGGAGGAAGAAGAAGATCAAGAGAACGCCACAGAATAATCACAAATAACCGTCACTTTAACCTTTTTTTAAAGCTACTAAGAACTGTTTTTCTTTCCTATGTCCTTTAGCAACATAAAACTTATTCCAGAACCGTGACAACATTCTGTCTGGAATGCTTATGTTGATGGTGGATTTTTGACAAAGGAAAACATTGTAGTATTATCTTTGCTCAACTGCAGAGACATAAAATAAATATAAATGTTTTGGCCCGAGATCAGAATTATGAATATGAGTTATTTTCTTACATTCCGCAAGAGAATTGAGCATACATATTCATCTCATTGCTACGCTAATCCTATAGATCTTTTATATATATGCGTATCCAAAATTTCAGGAGCTTTGCCTAGCTAAACCCTCGTTATTTCATGTGAGTCCAAATAAACACAAGCATTAATCAGAATACACTGATTATACAAAATTACTAACATTTGGAATGGATGATATGCCATTTCTGAATAAAAACACCAATTAGATTCATACGACTTAAATACACAGTCGCATCGAACATCATCCCAAGTCGCAAACTTCCACGGTTGAATTCCTTGAATATGTTCAGTATGAATTGCAAAAAGGCCAAACATAATTCCAACGAGTAATTTTAGCGCCAACATTACCCAGGTAAGGATAGAACCTTTCTAGCGCCATGGCTATGTTGTCGGCGCTAGCACTACAACCACGCTACCAGCACTAGCGCTACTTCAGCGCCAACGTTAACCGAGTAATGTTGGCGCCAACACTCCACAACGCTCCCACCCGCAGCGCTCGTGCCAGCACCACGCTGCCAGCACTACCGCTACTCCAGCACCAACGTTACCCGGGTAATATTGGCGCGAACACTCTGCCGCACTCCCTCCTGCAGCACTCGCGCAAGCATAACTTCCACATGCCAGCTTTAGCGCTACTCCAGCGCCAATGTTACCAGGGTAATGTTGGCGCCAACACAGCGTAATGCTCCCTCTCGCAGAACTCCCACCATCCACAGCGCTCGCGCCAGCACCACGACCACACTGCCAGCACTAGCGCTACTCTAGCGCCAACGTTACCCGGGTAATGTAGGAGCCAACACTCTGCAGCGCTCCCTCCAGCAGCGTTCCCTCCAGCGTAGCGGCTCCATCAGCTCCCGCAGCAGCTCCACTAGCTCTTACGAGACATCAAACATATTACATGGGGGGATTATCCATGGATTTTGGTTTGAAGGTTACATCAGCATGGGTGTAGCAACATCCCATGACAACAAAGTTACAAAGTAAGTGGTAACGATTGAAGCGGTTGAAAAGGTGATGGGGTAATGATCCAGAAGTTTCCAGAAACTTCCCAAGACAAAGTAGGCGGTTACAACATAACTCCCCAGGCTACTTAGCCCATTTTAAAAGAAAGAACAAAACAAGTCGATCATTCTCACGGCTCTGTTATTTTCCACCTCTATACACAATTCAACATACAAAATTCCTTCAACTTTCTTTACTTCCCTCCCCTAAGATCAACCCATCTTCTTTCTTTGTAATCG
Organism: Papaver californicum; assembly: GCA_023531435.1. NCBI lineage: Eukaryota > Viridiplantae > Streptophyta > Magnoliopsida > Ranunculales > Papaveraceae > Papaver > Papaver californicum. Next base: position 10,530,090 of record JAJJMC010014301.1, on the reverse strand, counting down.
AAGCAGAACGTATACAGACATTCTACTTGTTTTGATTCATTTTTGTACGATTTTGATCCTCGAACCTATAAAGTGGTTCAAAAGTATATTTTTTTGCCTAAGAGCAATTTGTAGGTACAAACAATTGGCGACCACAGCGGGAGATCAACCTCTCGGTAACAAAACTCAATTCTCTCACTAATCAAAATGGTGGATTTTAGGTCGGGTTCAACAACCAATCTCAATTCTTGTGTTCCATTTTTTAAAATACTTTTACCAAAAACACCAGCACTACCCTTTCAAGCAGTGTTAATAGAAACGCAATGAACAACCTCTCTCATAGCAGCGTTCTGTACAATAACGCCACTCAGGGGTGCTTCCTTCAACAACCACATCATAAAGAGATCGTTCTTTATTTTGAGATGGAAAAGACACATCAACAACATCAAGGCTCATGGTAATCTCTAATCCTTAACCTACAAATTCATCTATCTGAGTTGGTCCATTATCCCCCTAAAAAGAGAGATAGTATAGAGATTATAAGTAAAAATGTCTCGAGCACAAGGAATTGAAGCACGAACCACGAAATTCATAAAATATGTCCATTATCAACCAAAACATTCATTAAAAGTGTTTTGGGTCATGGTATATGGTTTAGAAGAGATGTGGGTCGTTTCGCAAAAACGTCGTCATATCTGATAGGTGCCTGTAAAAACGCCGTCAGATCTGATAGGTGCCTGCAACCATATGGTATCCTAACCTCTCCAACTACGTCGTCAGATCTGATAGGTGCCTGTAACCCCTGACGAGGCTAAGACGCATCACAAGCCTACTCCAAAAAACATAACTTCAGAAATCAAAGAGAAGTGTGACAGGGGACTGCTCACCGCAACACATCTCATAATAGTCAAGGATTTAGAAGATGGCTCAAGAGACACCTATAGAAACATAATCTTCGAACACACCCGTAGTACCACGTCAACAATAGGACACATTTCAGCTCATCTTATTCACCCACCACGTCTTCATAGGAAGTTACCTATATGAACATTTCAAACATTCCATTATCACATCCAAAAAGGGTAAAACAATCTTATAAACCAAAAGGTCAGAATAAGACACAATTTCATTCAATCAATGCTCGCGAAAAAATCCCAGTTGCGACTCAACATCCCGGGCACCAATTCAAGTTCTTGCTCCATCCATGGCGTGCAAAGACAACAACAACAATAGAAGATATCAACCTTTCTGGCTTCCCTTGCCTGATCAAACCCTAGAGGCATGGACTCAGGATGATATTATCAAATCATCCATCGTCGAGCAGAAGACCAAAGTAGCTACACCTGGGGACTGAAGGCTTCTTCAGTTTCAGAGATTTGACGCAGTCACCTTCTTCGACCAGAGTATTTAATCAACAATGGTAATAGCAACAAGATCCCTCGCTCGCATCATCCTGACGAAAGCATTTATACGTCAGTACCTCCATAGCTCGTAAGCTTCCTCTCCCAATAAGATCATGTCCATGGCATGAAGATTTCGTCTTTGTTAATGCTGCTTCTGCTGATCCTAACCACATGGTCAACATGGAAGACACACTGAATTTCAGTATTCTCAAGTTAAGACAATCTCCTGTACACAATAAACACTCAAAAGCCCGACCATTTCAAACTTAAGTTTCTCCTCTCAACATCTGGCATACGGGCTTACAAGCTGCTGTCATAAATTCATCTTCTTCGAAAATATGGCTATGATGAGTCAACATCATATATGAGTCAGAGGTATTCTGAAATATGTATAAAACGCCAAACCATGAGGCCTTCACCATTTTTTATGAAGTTGTTGGCCATGAAGCCTATAACAAGAGATCAATTTCCATGATTCCTAAATTCTAATGAGGTCCCCACTTACTTTGCATACTATTAGAGATCTCACGATGCCAACATAATCACGACGTCAACACCTCAAGCGATAGCCTCACCCACAGAACAAAGGATATTCTACCAGACGAAGGATATTCCATGGCAGTAGGATTTTGTACGGGTCTGGGACATCGTTCACAGAACTAGCGTCTTCAAGAATCTCAGATCCTCACAGTGAAACCACCTATCACCACAAGCTCCTTTATTCGTCACTCCTACTATTACACCGGCATCCTGTAAACTCGGAAATTAGCGATAATTGATGGAGAACGGGATAATACATCCTTCATAAAAAAAATACTTAAAAGCGCTAATGTCTGCTGCTCATTCAAGGGAGTCCAATATATCCAAAGCCGAATTATGCATAAAGGAAATGCCTGAAGGAAATAGAGCTAAGTAACTACCCTTAAACTAAATTTTTGAGATCCATATTTTATATTTTAGAACGAAACCCTTGCTACAGGAATTTTCGGCAAACCTCTTCAAACAAAATATGTAGTGGCAATATTAGAGTCTCTTAGCTTTGAGATTTAAATATTTTATTGTGCAACTCAGTATCTACTTTCGTATAGAATCGAGAATGATTGGACGACTCCTAGCATGAAAACTAGTATAAAGCGATAACGTCTTCATAATATCACTGGTGATGGCTGTTATTCCTGTCCATAGGATCTCTGGCTATACATAACACTGAACGAGTTATAAATTGCAATAATTCCACGGCTGACATCCTTATACTCGTTCCATATATCTTTTGCATATGTATGCGCCCATAAATTTCAGGGCTTTACCCGGCTAAACCCTCGTTATTTCCTGTACATCCATGCAAACTATTTGTATAAAACATAATATACTAGTTATACACAATTGTAAACATTCAGGATAGAGGTTATGCCATATCTGAATAAAGATCACTAAATTAGATGAATACCATCTAAAAAAAAATGAACCTTCAGAATAGAGGCGATGCCATATCTGAATAAAGACCGCTAAATTATATGCCGCAAATTTCAGGGCTTTACCCGGTTGAACCATCGTTATTTCCTATGCATCCATGTAAACTATTTGTATAAACAGAATATACTGGTTATACACAATTGCAAACATTCAGAATAGAGGCTATGCCATATCTAAATAAAGATTACTAAATTAGATGCATACCATCTAAATACAAAATTACAAACATTCAAAATAGAGGTTATACCATATCTGAATAAATATCACTAAATTAGTTGCATACCATCTAAATACAAAATTATGAACAATCAGAATGGATAATATACCATTCTTAAATATGAGATCACTAATTAGATGCATATCATCTAATTGCATAGCCGCATCAAGCATTATCTCAAGTAGCAGACTTCCAATGCTGAATTTCTTGAAAATATTCTATATGCACTGCATAAATACTAATATTAAATCTCAGATGATTGAGAAACCCTAAACAGGCCATAAATATGGCCACGACATTAATGAATGTCAACGCTAGCGGTGCATAGGAAATGGCCATAACACTAACAAGCTCCATCCTTAGCAAGCCCTAGCAATGCTCCAAATACCCGAGGGTACATAGCAAAACTTACTCACCCAATTGCTACTCTTCTAGTGATATTAAACAATAAAAATCACATATTATTTCGTCTGGCAGACCACTATCTAGTACTTCCAACGAAACATTACTTGTTCCGTGCTAAGCAGGGGAATTAGTATTGATGGTGCATTTTTAACAAAGGAGAAGATTGTAATATTATCTTTGCTCATCTGCAGAGACATAAAATAAATTTAAATATTTTGGCCCGAGACCAGAATTATGAATATGAGATATTGCCTTACATTCCGAAAGAGAGTTGAGTATACATATTCATCTCATGGCTATGCTAATCCTATAGTTCTTTCAGGAGCTTTGCGTAGCTAAACCCTCGTTATTTCATGTGCCTCCATACAAACACCAGCATTAATCAGAATATGCTGATTATACAAAATTACGAATATTTGAATGGATGTTATGCCATTTCTGAATAAAAACACTAATTAGATGCATACCATCAAAATGCAAAGTCACATCGAACATCATATCAAGTCGCAAACTTCCACGGATGAATTCCTTGAATATGTTTAGTATGCATTGCACAAGGGCCAAACATAATACCAACGAGTAATTTTAGCGCCAACATTACCCAGGTAATGATAAAACCTTATCATCGCAAGCACCATGTCCACGCTGCAGGCGCTAGCACTACGTCATGCTGCTTGCACTAGCGCTACTCTAGCACCAACAGTACCTGGGTAATGTTGGCGCCAACACTCTGCAGCGCTCCCACCATCCACAGCGCTCGCGCCAGCACCACAGCGACACTGCCAGCACTAGCGCTACTCCAGCGTCAACGTTACCCAGGTAATGTTGGCGCCAACACTCCGCAACACTCCCTCCCACAGCGCTCGCGCCAGCACCACGGCCACATGCCAGCACTAGCTCTACTCCAGCGCCAACGTTACCAGGGTAATGTTGGCGCCAACACTCCGGAGCGGTCCCACCAGCCACAACGCTCGATCCAGCACCACGGACACGCTGCCAGCACTAACGCTACTCTAACGCCAATGTTACCCGGGTAATGTTGGCGCCAACACTCCGCAGCGCTCCCTCTAGCGTAGAGGTTCCATCAGCTCCCGAAACATCTCTACTAGCTCCTACGAGACATCAAATCATATTACATGGGGGGATTATCCATGGGTTTTGTCTGAAAGTTACAACAACATGGGCGTGGAAACATCCCATGACAAGGAAGTTACAAACTAAGTGGTAATGGTTGAAGCGGTTGAAAAGGTGATGGAGTAATGATCCACAAGTTTCCAGAAACTTCCCAAGACAAAGTGGGTGGTTACGACATAACTCCCCATAACCTCCGTCACTCCATCTCCCCACTACCTCCACTATTTTACAAGGAAAGTGTGTGTGAACAATCATTATAAATAGGCTACTTAACCCATTTCAAAAGACAGAACAAAACAAGTTGATCATTCTCACGGTTCTGTTATTCTCCACCTCTACACACATTTCAATACATAAAATTTCTTCAACTTTCTTTGTTTCCCTCCCCTAAGATCAACCCATCTTATCTCTTTGTAACTGAAGCAGAACGTATACAGACATTCTACTTGTTTGGATTCGTTTTTGTACAATTTTGATCCTCGAACCTAAAAAGTACTTCAACAGTATATTGATTTTCATAGAAGCAATTTTTAGGTACAAACAGCTTATAAACGTGGTAGTTTCCTTGTGTTTTTCTTTTTTTGTTTCTTTACTCCTTTGTAAGCACTTTTTAGCCATCTTTTTATCTTTTGAGAGTGTTTTACATATGATGAGTTAAACTCTCAGTCAGACAATGGAGGAAACCATATTTCATAATTGAATGGTAATTATATTTGATTCTTTTTGACTTTTTGCATTGATTTTAATTTATTTATGATTTTCATTAATTAGTTGTAATTTTGTTTCATGGTGTATGTTTAGACTTAGAGCTTTTGATGCGCCTTGCTTATGATTAATAATTAATGTTTTAAAAATCTATTTTTAAAAAGAAACGGAGTCAATAAAAGAGCTAGAATTGATAAGAATCATTATATGCATCACTTGAATATGTTTTAATGGTGGAATCCTGAGTTCCAGTTTCTCTTAATATTGTTATCATCTTTTACATAATTGGTAGTTTAAATCATAACTGGTGACCGTGCAACGACGGGTGTCCGACCAAAGATTGGACTTTTTGCAACTTGTTTTCAAAAAATTTCAAATGCATTGGTCATTTAAACCATTGTAATCAATTATGAGTAAATTACAGTTAGATTATAGTGCAATTGAAATATTTTGGCTCCAATTTGAAGAAATTTGAGTTAAATTTGAAGGAATTAAAAAATCAAAAGATCGAAATGGTTACTAAATTCTTTTTGCAACCATTTCAGGCCTTATAGCAACTATGTGAAATTCTTCTTGAGCGAAATTTTGAACTCAAACAATAAGTTATGTATTTAATTTTATTATTTTCGCTTTAATTTAAAGAAATGTGGTTTAGATTTGAAGATATTTTAAGAAAAGTGATATTGAAATAGTTGTTATAAGGCGACTACATTTTAGCTCCCATTGGGAACATATAAAAGGACTCCCTTCGGTTGTCCAATTAGGTCTATAATGAATCTTCACAAGTCTCAATGAACAAACTATTTTTACCATTTTTCTAAAGTGATCAACCACCACGATCAGAATATAAAATCTTAAGTTTCTTGCCTAATTATGTCTCTAGTTCTGCAATTTATTTTTTAAAAATATCAAAGACATCATCCTTATATTTCATCAATTAAGTATAAGTATACCTAGTAAAACTATCAGTTTAAGTGACATAGTATTTGTTTCCACCACAAGTCATATGACTCTTCAAGTCACTAATGTGATTTTATATAGTGGTAAAAAGAGGTTCGATTCTCGAACTTGTGAAGGTAATGATTTTAGAAAATATTGAACTTAATCTAAACTAATAAAAATCAGGAAAATAAACTAGAGAATATTTTTAGAAAATATGGAGAAACTAGGAATCAAGATTCAGTTATTTCTAACAATTCATGTGATTAATCATGTAATTCTTTTTAACAATTTAATTCAAGTTTGCCAAAAATATGTTTCCTAAAAGAATAATTGTAAATCCTAAGCATGGGACATCAAGAGTAATTAACTAAGCATGACCCATCAAAAGAGAACACAACTATTTAATAAAAACCATTTTTTTCTAATTTAAATACATGCAAATAATAATAAAAGAATTATAAATAATTAATTAAAAATAGACTTACCACATAAAATTGAGAGAAAAACCTCCTCCATCATCCCAGTAAATAAACTTAGCCCATGGAGAAGAAAACTTGCTCAAAAGATCTTTTCATTGCTCAAAATATCGATTACAAGGTTGAATAATAGTGCAACAGCCAAACAGCAACGGGTATAAACGTCACAGGAACAGGGTTCAACTGTTACAGCACGGTTCAAGCAAGAAAAGAGAGAAGAAATGGTAACAGGAGCTGTTTGAATTAGCTACAGATATAAGTGTTACTTAGTCTTCTTCTTCGGTGATGGCGTGTGAAGAACATGGTCACCGGCGGTGACCGGTGCAGCAGCAGTTGGCCGGATCATGAGTATTCCGGCAACAATTCCGGCGACTCCGAAACTTCAATTCTAAGCTATTCTCCCCGTTCTTCTTGGCTTCTCTTGGTATATATAGGCTCTAGGGATCCTTGTGAGTCTTCTAAACCTAATAGAACTCTTTAAAACACATCCAAATCTTCCCAAATCCGAATCAAAGTATAACTCCCTTTTTCCGGCCAAACTCGGATTTGGGGCTATTTTTCCGGCTAAAATTGCTGTTTCTTGGTGTGTTTAATCTTGTATAGACCTCTAGTATATTGTGTATCAATTTGGGACGAAAATATACAAGTTTTATCATGAATCAAAGTTCACAGTTGAGTACAGCCGATTCCCTCCGATGAGTTGACTCGCCGATCCAGCCCGCTGGGTTGACTCGCTGGGTTGACCCGCTGGGTTGACCCGATCCAGGGGTGCCCCAATCCAAAGTGTGGGTGCTTTGATCCATTTTTCCGGGTGCCTTGAACACTTTTTGAGCCAATTTTTCCACAAATCTTTATTCTTCTAATGTACCTACAAAAGCATAAAAACACGTAATAATTGCAAAATCGAATACTAACTTAATAGAAACTAAGGTGCAAATTAGACACTAAAATGTGTCTAACAGTCACCAGCATCAATATGCACTAATTCAAGCAAGGAGAATTTCTTAATATAGATTTAAAAAATAAAAATATTCTATGCATTTTTCTTTGCACAATGTTTCACACTTAGAATCATTATCAAATTTACAATCAAAAATCAATCCTAATTTTTTTCATGTTTTAAGATAACCATAATTCACATGTCGTAATCTATCATGCCATGAATCAACAGAGTCAACAATACAAGCAATATCATTATTTATTAGATTAATCTAAACCAACCATTACAAGAGTCAACAAACATTATGTTCTTGAAAATACAAAACTATCATACTCATAAGTCATCTTGAATCCAGCCTTATTAACAAGGCCTCCTGAAACAAGGTTTTTCACAATGTTAGGGACATGTAAAACATTAATAAGAATAACAATCTTTCCCGAAGTAAATATGAGTTCTATAGTGCCTTTGTGAATTACTTTACTACTTAGGTTTATCGCTGAAGTAACAAGTGAATGCTAAAAGAATGACAGTTGCGATGAAATTCCACTGTCAGTTAACTGCAGTCTGCAACCTTTTATTTTTTTCCTGAATAATGTTAACACAAATCACTATTGACAACAACAAAGGAAAATAAAATGAGAAAATAGTCTAACAAGCCAACTATTGATACAGTAAAATTAAAAATCAATCAAAAGGAACCAAATATACTTCCACCTTAACACCCCAGTAGTACAAATATAACCAAAATAATATTTAGTCTCCAAATAGGATCCCAAAGATCCCAACCAATATGGGTATGCGGCTTACTGGCCACACAATCCCTTATGTTTATGTTCTCAGTCCTAATCTCTGTTTGTGGTTGTGATTGAAGCCTATCAAGCAAGGTTGTAAACTAGAGGACAATGCATCTCCACCAACTAATAAATCAATGGACAATTTCATCTCCCAAAAATAATATCCCCACATTCTACATTTCTTAGTTCAATCATGAAACCGTAACAGTCAGCTTGTTGTCTTCATCTTCTAGCGTAAAAACCTACTTAGAATTCCATTCACTAACTAGATGCGTATCTGAATTTCACAACCTTAAAGATACATGCTCTGAATAATACTTTGAATTTGACCTACACAGCTTGGACATGAAGAATATATTTGATGATCATATGCTCCTATGAGCACACATGGGGTATCTATATCGCATGATAGGTCTAAACAAGAACATTACTGTTGTACGTAAAAATGATAAAAGTTAACTATCGACGCTTCTAGAAGGTATTCAGTGCATTATAAAAATAATTTTTTGGCGGATGTTTTTTTTTGAAAAAAGGTAGGCTTACCCTTTTACCATATTCATAAGCTCGATCAAGAAGGAAAAAGTACTCCAGATCTTCATAGCATTTTGGTAAGGACAATAAGGGCTCAATGAAGTAGACAGGAAGACAAAATTTTGTAAGGTCTTTGGCAATGTTATCTTTAATCATCGACCAGAGGCTAACTCTTTTTTATGGGTCAGGCAATTTCTTACGCCGCCCAACATAAGGGTGGTAATCCCAACAGATATAATGGAAGCACCTGTGCCATCTTCAGAAAATACCCACTTTAAAATTGATGTTGATGTAGCTGTTCAAATACTACGTATACACTAAGAATTAAGGATCACTTACCTAATCAAAGACGAAAAGAATCCAACTAGCGGTATTATCACCATAATGAACTGTTAATCATCATCTCCATCACTTCGTTACTGCATGCGAACGAGATGAAATTGATCAAGATGAACTTCGGTTGTGAAATTGATCCACTTTAAATCATCAACATTATCTTCAATGGTATTAAAATCAATCTGAAATTGATTACTATCATCATCATCTTCTTCAATGGTTCCTGTGGGACTGTTAATGGTGGAAGAGTGTGGATAATTCTTTTAGGCTTGAAATGGGTAAACTAGGGATCTCACACTATGTATTAACACCTGTCTACTGGGGTTTCTGAAACACGTCAGCGCTTTCCCATCTGTACTCTGGCTTAACGGCCAAATGGATGGAATTTTAATGGTCGGGTTATTGAAATTTTGAAAAAGAAACGGGGGCATAAGTGAGTTCGGGTACTAACGTGGGGAAGATTAGCATATTCCCATTAAACTAACTATGCTAGCAAATAATGAGTAAAGAGAATCAATATGTTGAGAATACTAGTTAAGGGTTCATCTTCAATCATAAGACATGCATTTTAATTAATATATAGAGTTGTCACTTATTCATTCATTATTCAGATCCCTAAAGCACCCCATCATGAGCATACTCCGGTAAATTCCTTATGTCATCACATACTATAACGATGAATATGAAAATACTACTCAAAGAACAACCTAATGCAACGTGCTATTAAGTTTGATCCTCCAATAACGTCAAGTTCTATGAATTAGGCTAATCAATGCAATAGCTATACTACGAGTAATTTATTTAACATATGTAAAAGCTTCCACATGCGATCACACGAAGATTTTAAAGACAATCAACAATCACATAATGCTACTTATGACTAGGTTTATCGACAATTATGTATCTCGAAACCCTAGTCTAGCAATAGATATGCATTCACGATTATTTAGTAGCGCTCCTAAACAAACATTCACACAACCATACATGGCGATAATAATTGGTGGAAGAAGAACGATAATGATTTAATTAGAATAACAAAACTAATATATTAATTTAGTAACATGTTTATGATATACACCCTTAACAAATATAAATAGTTTAGATACTCAGGGACTTATTAAAATCCATGGAAAAATAATAAGTAGAAAATAAAAGCAAACCCTGGGTTTTTATAGAATAATCTCCAAAACCCAAAGCTCTTTCTCTTCTCTCCAAAGATATGATATGTCCAGTAGAAGTGAAAACTATCTCATAAATAAGTATGCCAAAAATAATGCTCGAATGTCGGTCGAAATAGGTCACCAAAATCGCTTAAACTTACCAATATCGTGAAGTAGGTCGACAAAAATAATTACCTAGCCAATGGACTCGTGTATTAGGATAAATCCCAGCCCAAAAATTAGTTTTAAAATTAATTGCATGTCGGTTCCAAGGAACGAAAATGCATAATCCAATCTTTTAATTATCCTCGGTCTTTACAGTTTCCCTCGATTGTATAGGTTGTCGCGGTAAAAAAAAAATTCTGAATTTTTCTTTCTTCCCTCGATAAGTCAGGTTGTCACATCACTTTATTTTATCTGAGTTTTTCGAACTTAGCCTCGAAAACTTATCACATCACGAGAAATAATTTTATCTGAGTTTTCCCAACTCAGTTTTCATATTTTCTCAACCTATTTTCTTGTTTCTCGCTAGAGCCCTTACTGCTTAAACGTGAGCTCGAGATGTTTATTATCAATAGCGTAACATTCAAAATTTACATCCACCATAGGTCAATCTCACCTATATAAACTCAAACTCACTGCCAATATCAATCTCGATCAACATCATTATGTTTGTTACATAATCAAACTTGAGCAACAGCACCATGAGTTTTCTCTGCCAATACTTCGATCTCATCACAGTCATAAAAGACTCGATCTCATTGTTAATACCTGAAAAATGACTACCCATGGATAAGGGGAGTCATTCTTACTAAATGGGCCTAAGTCCATTAGCGCCTTGAGAATTTGGGGGTTAAGCCCAGGAATTTAGGAATATGCCCATGAAAGTGTGAGGATAGGAAGGGAATAAGAGGAGAAGTTAGGGATAACAATGATAGATGGCAATTTAGCAATAATAAAGGGTTGAAGGGAGATAGGTTCAAAGGATGGTTAAGGAGGAAAGTCTATAGAAGGAAAAAGAATAGTACAAAGAAAGGATCCCTCTTCTCTCTCTCTAGTCATAGAAGGAAAGGTGTGGTCCTTACTGTGATTAGGACTGGTCTCCCCTTTAGGAAATTACCCTAAAATATTTAGCAACCACAGTGGGAGACTCGTCACTAGTCCAGCAAGATGCACTCAGGGATAGACAGTCTAGTCACGCTACCCAACCAAAATAATGATATTATTTCTATCCAATTAAAGAATAATATAATGTAAGTTAAGTTCATTCCCATGAGGAGCAAGGTGTTTAAGTTGTCAAATGTCACAAAAGGGGGAGGTTTTGTTTTGGGTTTGAAGAAAGTAAACAAGAAAGCAATTAAAAATTAAGTTGTAAGCATGGAGAAAGATATGATCGAGGAATCCTTCTTCATTAAGAAACATTCATCAAAGTAGTATACTCATCTATTCATTGTTAATCACCAATTATCACCAACCGTAGAATAACCATAAGCTCTGTTATCCCCAAAATTCCTTGTATCACTGGATACGAAAGCGCTCGACTACCTGCTTTTATTCGTCTGAGCCACCCAGAGTAAGCTCTCAAGGTGTAACTCAATCGAATGTTTTAGGTCTTGTAATATTAGGTTGATCTTACAATCAAACACATAAGCTCGGTCTGCTTACTAGTGTTATTTCTACACACAATTGCTCCACAAAATCCCTCTGTAAGGTCTCATGTTCTCTACTTGTATAGGAGGTGTTTGACTATTACACGTATCTCACAACTCTTTATTTAGCTTTATATTAATTAACAAACTGAATTAGTTGGGTACCTAAAAAATATATCAATCAATCATAAACATTCATATTAGAAAAAACAAACGATAATCATGTGATAATTAGAAGAATAGATTTATATGCTAAATTGAAACATGTATTAGAACTTAGAATTCATCCTAAATAACTTAGATGTTTAGATACTCATGGATATAGAAGCATCCATATTATACATAAGAAAATAGTTAAGAAATATTTACGATAATGGAACAGCTCTGAAACCCTAGCTTTCTCCTCTTTTGATGTTGTTGATCTCCTTCAAGACCTGCAAAGTTGTGTAAAAGGTTGTATATATGTTTCTTAATATCTTGGGAGTCTCCTTTTATAGTAATTCATGATATATAGGGCTTAGAATCCTTTCGGGACCGCGTTTCCTCTTTTTAAAAGTCAAAAACACGTCAAACGGATCCTTTGGGCTTTCTTCAGTCGGTATAAATATTTCCCCACTAACAATGCCCACAGTTGGTAAAAGTTTCTGCCACCAAACTTGCTACAGTCGCATAGATTAGTTTCTAATGAGCAATGCCGACTATTGGTAAAATTCTATGCCCTATTTTGTGTCACAGTCGGCATAGATTGGTTGCTAATGAACAATGTCGATTGTTGAGCTGTTGGTGACTTTTTCTTCGTCTCGACTACTTTGTCCATAACTTCTTCGTCCGAACTCGAAATGACCTTATTTTTTCTCCATCAACTTTGTATTATAATTCCCTTCAAAATGGTATCAAGAAATTCTGGATTTGAATGAGTATAAATTATCTTTGTCCATTTTTCACTTGTAGAACTCAATTTCCTTAGTCATTTCATGTCACAATGAACTCTGTTCTTTTTCTTTGGCCTTGGAATGCTTGATACTTGGATTACTTAACTTATTAGCTCTTTTGTAGACACTTTCACTCTTGTTGGGATGATTCACCTAATATAAGACATAAGATAGAAAACAAACATAGTAACAAATAATATGCAAGAATTATAGCTAAAACGAGTATGGATTGACACTAACAACATGTGAATTATGCACCTATCAAATTTTCCCACACTTAGATTTTGTTATTCCTCGAGCAAACTACTATCTAACTAAACTAAACTAAACTAAAATGCAACAACTTTATTTCGTCGAGGACACGATTACACTTAGCATGTATAACAAGCCTTTAAATCCCTAGGTGTCCCTAGTGGAAGAGTTATAGTCTTGTGAGGGTTTACAAGAGGTATACCCACAAAACCTACTCCAACTTTCAAACCTTCCAGAGCACATCCATCCAAAGAACTAAGAAGACATAAAAATTTTGCACACTAACAATAAAAAGTTAGAAATTCCAAAGAACATTATTCTCATTCTTAGCTTTTGAGTTAGGAGAAAAACATCATATGAAAGAATCCAGCCTCAAGAGCGACCGAATAAGTAGTCTGCCTCACTGATAGGATTTTATGAAATTGACACTCAAAAGACGCACTTTATGGTTCTCACATATGTGCAGGAAGGAGTGAAGATAGAAATATTGCACACTCTGAATGGTAGGAAGGAAAGGTAACCTTCCGAACTATATGAAGATGTTATCCCATAGATCGTGGGACGAAAAAGAACTTTTTTTCTATTCTCTGGTGACCTCTAAGAAAGGATATCAACCACTATGTAAGGATAGGAATGCGTACTTACCTTTTCACCCGATCGGCAATCAACACCACTCTCACAACATCAAATAGAAACGTCTTCGGTCTTCAACTGTTGATGATGAACTCTTGAACTTCGTAGAACCTTGACAATTCTAACTCTTTTCCTTAATTCTTTGTTGTTTGAAACTTCTTTATAGTTTTTTTTTCCCCACGGCCTTACTGAATAAATAAAAAAACAAATATACTAAAGCAATGATAAATATATTTTTTATTTTTTTTTTCGATTTTTTTTTCTTTTTTGCTTTACTTGAAAATGAAATTTGCTCTTTCTTGTACTGTTGCTTGTAAATCTTGAACTTTTTAAACTTTCCTTCAAATTGGTGATGCTCCGCTTGTTGATGATGATATGTTTCTATGGATCTGTTGTTGTCGAGAGAATGGTGCCAACTGCAAACAAGACTACAAGATATAGTTAGCAATTCTGATGACACCCTAATGATTGATATAATTAGCACTCAAGAGACCAAAAAGTAGTGCTGAAATTGGTGTGAGGTTGGGTATCTCATCATTCTACCCGAAATTTACGCAGATGAAATACTCTAAAAGGAAATAGAAGGTCTTGTGCCTCACTCATGGGTATTGAATGATCAACAACTCTAATACTAAACTCTCTACCGGCGGTTTAGGTTCCTTTTTTTCAGTTGTAGCCTCTCAACAACTAAGCACTTCGAATATAGTTTTCTAATACTTCTAAGTTCAGTTATTTGGTGAGAAATTTGTATGTAAACTTAGCTAGAAGTATACAAAGTGACTCTAAAATCTCAAAAGGTTTAAGGTTTTCATGCAAATATATACACAAAGTTGAAAAAGTCTACCTACAAAAGAAAATATTAAGATTCTAAATGCTTAACCACTCCCCCACACTTAAATTTTACATTTTCCTCAATGTAAATTGAATCTTCCAATGTAAAATCAAGGTGGGAAATCCTTTAATTTTATGAAAACTAAGAAAAATTAAAATATAAGGATAGAAATACAAAACCAATGGGTTGCCTCCCATGCAGTGCTTGGTTTAAAGTTTCATCCCGACTCTCTACTCGCTCGTATTACTAGCATGCATCACTCTTCTCAACATCCGAACATGAGTGTATATCACTTGGATACCTCATCGCCTAAAAGATATTAAAGTCTATGACTTCTCCATCAAACTCCATAGTCAAAGTGCCATTTTGGACATCAATCTTCGTTCCAGCGGTACTCATGAATGGTCTACCAACAACAAAGGTGTAGACTTAGATGAATTCTTATCATTCATGTCTAGAACGTAGAAATCCACCGGAAATATTAGTTGATTAATCTGCACCAAAACATTCTCAACAACCCCTTTTGGGTAGACATTAGATCGGTTAGCAAGTTTAAGAACTACACCGGTATCTTTAAGAGGACCAAGATTTAGAGAATCATAAATAGAAGTAGGCATAATATTAACAGATGCTCCTAAATCTAGCAAAGCTCGTGTAAACCTGGTTTTACCAATTGTGCATGGTATAGTGAAATTACCGGGATCTTTCAATTTAGGTGGGAGTTTCTTTTTAAGAAATGCCGAATCATTCTCCCCCACACTCATAACTTCATTACATTTTAACTTTTTATTGTTCATGCACAACTTCTTCAAAAACTTTGCATAGCGGGGAACTTGCTTGACTGCTTCAATGAGTGGAATATTCACTTGGACTTGCTGAAAGATGTCCCAAATATCTTTGTATTGTGATTCTTTCTTAGGCTTGGAAAAACGATAGGAAAAGGAGGTGGTACGGTAAAGGTAGGAACCGTGTCCTTTGGTTGGCCAGTTGAGATTTGCTTTTCCTTTTGCACAGTTTCTTCCCCTACTTCCTTTTCTAAGTTACTATTAACCTTGTCTTTTTGTTGTGGTTCTTCAACTTGCCTCCCACTCCTTAGAGTCACAACATTGACGTGCTCTCTTTGGTTTATAATAGGTTGTGATAGAAACTTTGTTGATGCTTGTCCCTCTAATCTGCTCACTGTTGTAGCCAAATGACCCATTTGTGTTTGCAGATCTTTAATGGCTGAGTCGGTTTTTAACTGGTTCTGATCAGCTATCTGTTGACTTTGTTGGAATAGGGAAATTAAAGTATCAAGCTTAGAGTCTTGATCATGAGACTGTGGTTGGAATTGTGGTTGTTGAAAACCATTTTGTCGCCCATAAGATGGCATCGGAGCTGCAGCCTGTTTGTTCGCATAACTGAAATTTGGGTGATCTTTCCAACCAGGATTGTAAGTATTTGATTACGGATCATACCTCGGCCTTGGATTAGGGAATATGGAATTAACCTCGGATTCCTCTTCGTATGGTGGAGCGACTACAAAAACAATACGATGAATTTCCTTTTCAATGGTACTCAACCGATGCTCTGTATTTGAAGACTCTCCTATCTCACTAACTCTTCTGATATTTGAGTCGTTTCTTGTATAAAATTTTTTTGCATTCGAATCCATACTCTCAATCAAACTAGTTGCCTGCGATATTATCTTTTCAGTAAGTGAACCACCAGCGGCTGCATCAATCGAATTCCTCTGCTCTGGAAGTAATTCTTCATAGAAGTATTGAATGATGAGTGTTGAGGATATGTTGTAGTGAGGGAGACTTTCCAATAACCTTTTATACCTCAAAAAGTATTCATGAAGAGACTCCCTAGTAATCTGTAAAATACTACTTATCTCTTTACGAATATCGGCCACCTTAGAAGCAGCAAAATACTTCTCTAGAAATATCTTTTTCATCTCATACCATGTTGTAACACCCCCTGCAGGAAGGTAATACAACCACTCTTTTGCTAGATCTATTAAAGAAAATGGAAAGGCTTGCAGCATAGCCTTATCATTGTCGTCGGTACCTTTCCTAAGACTTGTCATCTTATGCTGAAATACTTGGAGATAACGGTTCGGATCTTCGCCTGGAAGTCCCTTGAACTTTGGAAAGTGGTGAATAAGATTCGACTTCAGCTTCAGTGTGTCAGTTAGAGTAATACACAATGTTTGCAAATATAAGGATGGAGATGTCAACTCTCGCAGCTTCTTCTCCGGAGGTTGAGGACCACCCATCTCTTCTATGTGATTTTCCTCTTTGTCTAAATCTGAAAATTCACTTGGTGAAGAACTAGGAGGAAAGTGGCTGAGCGAAGACGTACATCAATGGGACTTAGTTTTCCCTCTTTAAGCATTCACCAAAGAGAATGTTCCTGAAACCAAAAATATCTAGAAAAAAAAGTTAGAAACTAAAAATGAACTTAAAAACAAAAATAAACAAAAAATACATAACAACTAAAACCAACTGATCCCCGGAAGCAGCGCCAAAATTTGATGCGTGTCGTAGGTGCAATCAAATTAGTGATTTTATTTCCATTAAATTAAAGAATAATATAATGGAAGTCATGTTCGTTCCCATGGGGAGCGAGGTGTTTGAGTTGTCAAATGTCATAAAAGGGGGGGGGTTTTGTTTTTGGTTTTGAAGAAAGTAAACAAAAAGCAATTAAAATATTAAGTTGTAAGATATGGAGAGAGATATGATCGAGAAATCCTTCTTCGTTACTAAACATTCATCAAAGTAGTATACTCATTTATTAATTGTTAATCACCAACCGTATAATAACAATAAGCTCTGTTATCCCCAAAACTCCTTGTATCACTGGATACAGAAGCGTTCGACTACCAGATTCTATTCGTCTGAGCCACACAAAATAAGCTCTCAAGGTGTAACTCAATCGAATGTTTTAGGTCTTGTGAATTTAGGTTGATCCTAGCATCAAACACATAAGCTCGGTCTGCTTACTAGTGTTGTTTCTAAATGCAAATGTTCCACATAATCTGTCTGTAAGGTCTCGCGTTCTCTACTTGTATAGGAGGTATTCGACTATTACACGTATCTCACAACCCTCTATTTAGCTTTAGATTAATTAACAAAATGATTAGTTGGCCACCTAAACAATCTATCAGTCAAGCATAAACTTTCGTATTAGTAAAAACAAATGATAATCATGTGATAATTAAAAGAGTAAATTTATATGGTAAATTGAATCATGTATTAGAACTTAGAATTCATCCTCAATCACTTAGATTTTTAGCTACTGATGAATGTAGAAGCATCCACGTTACACATAAGAAAATATTTAAGAAATCGTTACGATAATGGAACCGCTCTGAAACCCTAGCTTTCTCCTCTTTTGGTGTTGTTGATCTCCTCCAAGACTTGCAAAGTTGTAAGGTTGTAAAAGATGTTTCTTAATTCTTGGGAGTCTCCTTTTATAGTAATTCATGATATATAGGGCTTAGAAGCCTTCAGGGACTGGGTTTCCTCTTTTTAAAAGTCAAAAACACGTCAAACGGATCCTTTGGGATTTCTTCAGTCGGTGTAGATACTTCCCCACTAACTATGCCGACAGTTGGTAAAAGTTTCTGCCACAAAACTTGCTACAGTCGACATAGATTAGTTTCTAATGATCAATGCCGACTGTTGATAAAATTCTCTGCCCTATTTTGTGTCACATTCGACATACATTGGTTGTGAATGACCTATGTCGACTGTTGAGCTATTGGTGACTTTTTCTTCGTCTCGACTGTTTTGTCCATAACTTCTTCGTCCGAACTCGGAATGACCTCATTCTTTCGGCGTTCACTTTTTATTCTGATTCTCTTCAAAATGGTATCAAGAACTTCTGGATGTGAGTGAGTAGAAGTTATCTTTGTCCCTTTTTCACTTGTAACTCAATTTCCTTATTCATTTCATGTCGCAATGAACTTCGTTCTTCTTCTTTGTCCTTGGAATGCTTGAATACTTGGAGTACGTCACTTATTAGCTCTTTTGTAGCCACTTTCACTCTTATTGGGATAATTCACCTAATATAAGACATAAGATAGAAAAAAAATGTAATAAAAAATAATATGCAAGAATTATAGCTGAAACAAGCATGGATTTGACACTAAAAACATGTGAATTATGCACCTATAAATCTCAGTAAGTGTAATCAGAGAATAGGATAGGAAATCGTAAAATTCATCACAAGATTCCGGAGACTCTCTCTCGAGTGCCATGAAGACAACAAGGAAGAAACCCTAGTTGAAATCTGTGTGCGCAGCATGACACTTATGTTCAAATGGAATCTCACAAACTTCAAATTCCAGTTGTTTGTAGAATTAGAAGAATCGGCAGCCAGAATAGCAGATTGCACGGATGTACTGAGCCTAGGAAATATGGAGCACACGTGGCAACATTCTGTCAATACGGCGTCGGTACCAGCATTCGTTCAACCCCGACACAAGGAGACCCCTGCGTTTCATCCCGATAACACGGGACGAGGTAACAGATGGCCTAGGACGGATCTAAACTGATTACCACCTATACCTTGTAGACGGAAACAGATCATCGATCTGCTCGAATAATGGGTAGCAAATCAGGAAGTAACACTACCACCCTTTGTTGTGGACATCAATAAGGTATACAAGAGCAACGCTAAATACTGCCACTACCACCACCGAGTGGATCACCCAACTCAAGAATGTTTCTCTCTTTGCGGCATCTTTCAACGAAAGAGAAACGCGGGGAAGATTATGGGAAGCCAAGCAATCAACAAAAATCTGTTTCCCCAGCACCAGGTCATGATGTTCTCTTACAACCCACTAGAGGACATTTGGAGGCCCTGGGAACCAACGGAGGAAGAAGCGTATGAAGCGGAGGAAGAGGTCCCGAGCTTCGATAATACCAAAAGCATATCCAGCAAATTCGCTAAAAAGATCTTGGCTCGGCAATTCTTTGACTCATTTGATTCAGCGAAAACCATACTCAAGAGGCAACAAAGGCCATCGCAGCAATAACCGCTGGTAAACCCTACATCCCAACACCGAAAGGAGTGATCACCTTCATAGACGAGGATATTTGCTACATAGGAGATCCTCTTCGACCACTTTACCTCACTACGACCATCAACAAGCAACATCTCAAGAGAGCATTCATCGATGGAGGCACATCCCTGAATCTGATCTCACTTCATATACTGGAAATCTTAGGTGTACAACGATCAGCCATTCGCATGCTTGCTACCACAATAAAGGGATTCGGAGAGAACACTCAAACCGCTATAGGAATCTTCTTCCTAGTAGTAAGGATCAGACCAATGAAGGGCCTCATGCCGTTCTATGTGTTAGAAGATGACACGAATTTCCATATACTGTTTGGACGAGGATGGTTTCTCAAGCACAAGTTTGTGGCATCGACTTATCACCAATGAATAAAGACGAACATGGGAAGGAAACAATATTGGATCGCAACAACCAATAACCCCTTCGGGCCGGAAGAAACATACATGGCAGATGCTGTTTTCTATGATACACCATAGGAAATGGAAGAGGTGCCAGAGGCCACGCCTATCCCGCTACATAAGTGGAAGGAATAAGTGTCGCTAACAATAAAACGGAAAAATCAGTATTCATCCGGTCACGGATAACGGTTATCCCCCCCTTGAAGAAACATAAACCACAAGAAGTTTGTCAGTTTCGAAGGTTTTCGAGGCCATAGGGAGGACATGTATATCGCTTATAGCAATCAACCAAGGGGACTCCCGAGAAGCACGAGTGCGTTCTATCTTCTAGACCAAGAAATAACGGAGTCACCCTCAGAACTAGTTGAAGAGGACAAGTCACTTCTAGACTCGCCAGAAAGAGACACAATGGAAATAAAAAAAGAGCGCGGTGTAGAAGACATGACTACATACAGGATGGAAGAAGTAAACATAGGAATGCATTATGAACAACGACTCATCAAAATAAGTAGAAACTTAAAAGGAGAATAAAGAGACGCACTGATCGGATTGCTAATAGAATACAAGACTATGATCTTGTCGCTCATAATCTTGGCGTCTCACCATAATTCTGACCTGTTAAACAAAAAAGTCGGGACTTCCGGAAAGAAACTGCCTTAGCGATAAATGAAAAGGTCGAGCGACTGTTGGAAGCTAAGTTTATAAAACCTATACAACACCCCACCTGGCTGGCTAACGTCGTATCGGTCGTAAAAAAAATGGAAATATTAGATGTTGTGTGGATTACCGGTACCTCAATTGAGTGTGCCCAAAGGATGATTCCCGCTACCGCGTATAGACTCTTTAGCATATGCCACAGGTGGACACAAGATGTTCTCATTCATGGAAGGATTTAGTGGTTACAATCTTATTAGAATAGCTGCTGAAGACACGTTCAAAACAGCGTTTCAAACACCGTATGATAACTTTTATTATGTGGTCATGCCCTTTGGGCTAAAGAACGCAGAAGCTACCTATCAAAGGGCGATGACACTGATCTTCATGATCTTCTCCATCAAAGTGTAGAAGTGTATGTGGACGATATCGTGGTTAAATCAAGAACGAGAGAGGACCATGTTGAACACCTGTGATAGGGGTTTGACAGATGTCACAGATTCAAGTTAATAATGAACCCGCTAAAGTGCGATTTCGGGGTAACCTCGGGAAAGTTCCTCGGTTTCATGGTGACGGATGAGGGGATACAGGTCGATCCAGACAAGATAAAGGCTATCACCACGATGACACTCTCTAAGGATATGAAAGAGATGCAAGCCTTCATCAGAAGAATATTATATGTACGACGTTTTATCCCGGGCATCGCCCAACTACTAACCACGTTTCTCTCATTGTTAATAAAAAACATAAAATTCGAGTGGGGTAAAACGCAGCGGGACGTGTTCCATAATCTTCAGCAATGTTTGGTTAGTTCTCAAGTACTCAGACCTCCTCTCAAAGGAGATCCGCTCTACCTCTACACCGCTTTCACAAACTTGGCTATAGGAGCGGTCTTGGCACAAGATAGAGGGAACCAACCTATCACCCATCTATTATATCATCAGGGTATTGAAGGATGCCGAGCTATGATATCCCAAAGTCGAACAAGCATGCTTGGCTCTGATATACGTGGCGTAGAAGTTGAGGCCATACCTGCTGATGCATGAAACTATCGTCACTGCAGCAGCGAACCCGGTATCATATCTTGTAACGAAACCAATCCTAACGGGAAGGACTGCAAGATGGCTCCTACAGCTATCCGAATTTGAGATTAAATATAAAAATCTCAGAGGCGTCCGAGGGAAGGTGATTGCTGACCTTTTAGCTGTTTTTCCCGGGAGCGATGACACATCCATCCACGATGATGCACTAGGGGAGGTAGCAGGGGCAGCAGGAGAAGCCTGGATTATGTCCTTCGATGAATCCTCATATGAGAAATTTTGCGGAGTGGGCATCGTATTTGAAACACCCACCGGAGAGCTATTATCTTATTCCTTTAAGCTAGACTTTCACTATAGCAATAACGTGGCCAAGTACAAAGTACTAATATTGGGATTGATCATGGACAATGATCTCAGCCTTGGAAACTTAGAAGTCAGAAGAGATTCCAATTTAATTATCGGCCAAGTAAGTGGCGAGTTTCAAGTGAGAGAGGCTCACTTATATCCATACCAAGCGGAAGCATAAAACCTAATAGCTGAGATGGGATCAACTACGGTTGAAGATACAGCAAGAAGTTCCAACAGGCACGCAGATGCATTAGCGACGCTCGCTGCAAAGATCCAGTTGAATGGAAAAGAAGAAGGAACCGTAATGGTAAAGTGAAGGGAGATACCTAACATTTGGAGAGAAGACGCGGATTTCGAAGATGCAGACGATTGGGAAAAGATATATCTCAAGGATCTCGCAAGAACCAGTGAAAAACATGCTATCCCGATAAAAAAGTGCTAAAAAATTTCATAACAGTTCGAGACACACTCTATCATAAAGCGCCAGGGGGTTCCTTGGAGCATTGCTTGAGTAAAACGGAAGTAGAGGAGACAATACAAAGAATACACAATAATGCAAACAGGTAGTGTCCGCCTATATCGACGACTATAAAGACTGGGGGTGTGTTGGCCCAACATGGCATCCCGAGCAGCGGCCATCCAAGACAGTTGCAGAGACTTCCAAGAACCACCACAACCGGCCGAGGTATGCGTGGAAGAAGAAGACGATTGAAGAAACCCATAAATAGATTTCGTCCAACACGACTTACTACCCGAGGAGAGAAAGGCGGCACTCGAAATACAGAAAAAATCCTATATATTTTTTCATAAATGAAGGGATTATGTATATGAGTTACGATCATGAGATGTTTATCAAAAGAAGAGGCAATAAAAGTCATGACCAAGTCTCATGACGCGGAACATCAGAGGATGCGCAAGTTATTCTTACAAAGCTACGATGGAGGTTTCTACTGGCCAACCATGGAAAATGATACATCAATGCATGTAAGGAGGTGTCTAAGATATCAAACACACGGGCCTCTAATCCATGCGCCCCACTTTGAGCTACACAGCATTGTCACGCCTTGGTCGTTCCACAGTTGGGGCATGGACATGATTGGACCGATAAACCCAAACTCCTCCAAGAGACACAAATATATCTTCACCGCGCCCGAGTATAGTTCAAAATTGGTGGAGGCAATCCCCTTGAAAGATTATGTAGGAGAAACTATCGCCGCGTTCATCAAAGAGAATATAATATGCAGGTTCGGAGCTCCAATGATCATCAGGGAAGACAATGCCAAGTTATTCGTAACAAGGATGTTTATAATTTATTTGAATAACACAACACCCGGCTCCATACATCCACTCCATACTATCCTTAGGGAAATGGCCAGGAAGATGCCACCAACAAAACATTGCTAAGAATCCTGAGTAGAACCGTGAACGATCGCCATAGGGAATGGCACAAGAAGTTACCGCTAGCATTATGGGCATATCGGATTTCTAAGCGCAGCTCGACGGGGGCGTCACCTTACTCTTTGATCTGCGGGGAAGATGTCATTCTACCCGCGGAAATCGTCGTCCTTTCGGCGAGAGTTTCCATGGCGAGTGTAACTACGCCAGACAAGGTTAGTCGTTTCGCCCATCTGGACACAATAGAAGAAATGAGAGCTTGCGCCGAACGTTTTATTGAAGCATATAAGAAGCGCGTCGCCAACCACTACAACCACAAGGTTAGAGAAAGAATCTTCAAGGTTGACGACTTAGTGTTTAAAATCACATCACATGTACAACGGAACACAAACGTTGGGAAGTTTGCAGCCAACTAGGAGAAACCCTTCATAATTCGAAAGACGGCCGAAAACGGATATTAACACTTAAAACGTATGGATGGGTCAAAGATCAAGACACTTATCAATGGCTAGTGGCTGAAAGGATTTCGTGCATGAGCAATACTATGGAAAAATGTTTTTGACCTTTAATAAAAAGAGCTTTGTTTTATTTTATTTAATTACCCCTAAAGACGAACGCAACGGTCACAAGAGCGACAAAGGGAAAAGCGCCCATGTTCAACCACTCAACTAAACGGTCACAAGAGCGGCAGAGGGCAAAGCACCCCTATTCGACCACATAGCAAATACTACAATGGTCACAAAAGCGGCAGAGTGAAAAAAGTTCATGTTCGACCACTCAATTAAAATATCACAAACGGTCACAAGAGCGCAGAGCGCAAAGAGCCCCTGATTCGACAACTTAACTAAAACACCACAACGGTCACAAAAGCAGATGGAAAAACGCCCCTGTTTGAACACTCAACTAAACGGTCACAAGAGCGGTAGAGGGAAAAGCGCCCATGTTCGATTATTTAGCAAATACTACAATGGTTACAAGAGCGGCAGTGGGCAAAGCGCCCCTGTTCGACCACTCAATTAAAATATCACAAATGGTCACAAGAGCGGCAGAGGGAAAAATGCCCATGTTCGACCACTCAACTAAACGGTCACAAGTGTGGGAGAGGGCAAATCGCCCCTGTTCGACCACTTAGCAAATAATACAATGGTCGCAAGAGAGGCAGAGGGAAAAGCGCCCCTATTCGACCACTCAATTAAAATATCACAAACGGTCACAAGAGCGGTAGAGGGAAAAGCGCCCCTGATTCGACCACTTAACTAAAACACCACAATGGTCACAAGAGCGGAAGAGGGAAAAAAGCACATGTTCGACCACTCAACTAAACGGTCACAAGAGCGGAATAGGGAAAAACGCCTTTGTTCGACTACTCAACTAAACGGTCACAAGAGCGGAAGAGCGTAAAGCGCCCATGTTTGACCACTTAGAAAATAATACAATGGTTACAAGAGCGGTAGAGGGAAAAGCGCCATGTTCGACCACTTAATTAAAATATGACAAATGGTCACAAGAGCGGCAGAGGGAGAAACACCCATGTTCGTCCACTTAACAAATACTACAATGGTCACAAGAGCGGCAGAGAAAAAAGCGCCCCTTTTCGACCATTCAATTAGAATATCACAAATAGTCACAAGAGCGGCAGAAGGCAAAGTGCCCTTGTTCGACCATTTAACCAAAATACCACAACGATCACAAGAGCGGCAGAAGGCAAAACGCCCATGTTCGACCACTCCACTAAACGGTCACAAAAGCGGCAAAGAGAAAAGCGCCCTTGTTCGACCACTTATAAAACCCCACAATGGTCACAAGAGCGACAGAGGGCAAAGCGCATTTGTTCGACTACTCAACTAAATGGTTACAAGAGCGAAAAAGGGAAAAGCGCCCCTGTTCGACCACTTAATTAAAATACCAGAACGGTCACAAAAGTGGCAGAGAGCAAAGCGCCCCTGTTCGACCACCAATTAAACATCCATGGCATACTCTAAAAACATCCAGATAAAAAAAAGCGGTGGGGGGGGGGTTGGGGGGGATATAGACAACAATTATATAACATCATAATGAGTACAAAAGTATGCAAAGAAACATATGTGCGACGCAAATATATAGTCATGCGAGCTAAATTTCGATCATCACGTTCTATTTTCTCACGAACATTGACAAAGGACTCCAAAAGGGATGCACAAGCACTTTCTTTAGAACCTAGAGCATCGCTGTAGAAATCTATGTTATACAAATATAACGACTGACTGGCAACAAACATAATTGTAAGGGCCTCCACGAGACGAGTGTACCTGCTCACGTCGGCCACAAGGATATCCCTCTTAAGATTACGAAGCTCCAACTTCAGGTCGGATATAACTACCCGATCCTCCCGGGCAAAATGAGTAGCAGTCATACTTCAAAAGAGAAAAGAAGAAAAAAAATGGTCAAGATACACATGTCAAGGGTACACAATCCTTTTTCACATATATATAGAGAGTTCAGGGAAGAACATTACATAGAAAACTAATTTTTTTAAGACGGCGGATATGTTACCAAAAAAAAATGTTTTCAGAAACATGTCCTTATCATCAAGGAAGAGCTTACAATACTGCATGAGCTGAGTTAAGAGATACTTCTACTACTTTCAAAGACCGAAAAACATCCATACATTCGAAGTAAGTTGCAACACGACATTCACGATAATAGCGGTGGTGCTCAAAAAATATGGGAGGAAGCAACGGACCCTCATGACGCGCCTCTTGTAAAAGACGATCCGCATCTATAAAACGAGAATGGGAAATGTTATTCTCACGATCAATATAATCAAACACAACACTCAGTACGTTAGACATCTTGATTCAGTCGAGCAATCTCCACTACCAAACGAACCCGCGCCATATGGTAAAAGGAAGATAGGATGTATATTATGCCAGAACAAGTAAAAGCCAGATTGACAGTGAAAAATCAAGGAAGAAATTAGACAAACAAGGAAAGAAATATATAATAAACTAAAAGACAGAGTACAACTATACATTTAATATCATATTTAATGAACATTAAAATATCAAAAAGCATTATGGGGAACATCAAAAGAAGCATAACACTAATCGTCCTGACTAGCAATCACCGCGTGACAGGCCTCTATTTCTCGATCCAAATCCGTCATCATAAGAATGGCTTCATCGTACAGATGAGTAGCCAAGTAGCGTCACATAACTTCTTCATTGTGTGACCGCTGGACATCACGAAGGACCCGACCAGAAGCATTGGCATTACGAGAAATCGCAAGAGTATTTTATTTTTCCCTAAATGCATCTCACATGGCTGCATGACGATTCAGCCGACGAGTCATCAACAACTATATTTCATCTTTCAACACCAAAACCCGCGCTAATTCATTCCGTTTATCAAGCGGTGTCACGAGGGATGGCACGGCAGCCATAGTCAAAGCATATTCAGGAAGTTGATGAGATATACTCAAGAGAGAGGATAAAAGGGTGGAAATGTATAAGGAAAACAAAAAAAGACAAAAGGTTTAAATAGAAGAAGCAACAAACATTTATTATCCCACGGTCAACAAAAGGACAATTACAAAAATAAATGCTTATAAGAATTACGAATCTAGGGAAGACACCATAATAAATGCTTCTAGGGATTGCAAATATCTAGGAAAGACACGATAAAGGACACCAACATGAGTTAATCACCATACTCTACCAACATGGCACAGAAGATCTCTATCTACAGATCCAAATCTTTTATCATCCACAACCTCTTGAAATTGGGAGTTGGTGGCACACCGCCTCACATGAGCTTCAGAAAGCATCCGATCAACATCACTTATAATACAAGCATCAGCATGAGCTTTTAGAGCAAGTTCAAACGTTTCATGTTGATCCCCTCAAGCCGCATTCATGGCATCCCGATGAGATAACCTATGAGTCATTAACATCCCCACTTCATCTTTTACCACTAAGAGGCGCTCGAGCTCCTTACGCGTGTCTGAGGTCACGACAGCAACGGCTACCGGAACCATGGTTAAGGAATACCCGTGTATCTCATGAGCCATTTCAAAAAAAAAAGAGGGAGAAAAGAAGAGAAACGAGAGAGAGAGGAAGAGGAAGGGAATGAAAGTGTGAAAAGAGATACTAAAGCAATGACAAAAAAAACCTTTAAATAAGAACAAACACCACGCACGAGTTAATACATGTAATTCAACAGAAAACCTTCAGCACAAACCCAGGTCAGATATAATTGTACGTCTTAAAAGCCAAAATAAGCAAAGAAGACGAAACATTCAATTACAAGACATTTTAAAAAAAAAATACATCCCAATAACACGGAGAAGGCATAGTAGTTTAGCAATACGAGGGATATCTTGATCAAGATGCCAATACGTCTCATTGGCTTCCATAAGGTTACGTTCAGCAGTATTTATCTCATCATTATCCAAGCCATATACACACAATGCTGCCTCATAAGTACTAACGGCCAAGTCACGAATGGTGAACGCCTGATGAATAAGGCCCGACTTATACCATCGATCGGCCATTTCATTACGAGCTACGTACGCGGCCTCCCACCGCTCTTCAGCATCAAATCTAGCATCAGTTAAGCGATCCAGTTTTTGTTCCAAACAGTGAATAAGAGCAGCTGCCGCAGAATAGGCCATCAGGGAAGATCAAACAAAATAAAAACAATAAGGGCAGTATTTATAAACAGACAACCACCACTAATGGAAATTTAAGCACCACCAATAAATAAGCACACAAACCAAAACAAATACGAAAGAAAAAACAACCACCTAAGACAGTTAAAACATTACAATAAAAGTCATCAAATTCCCCAACAAGTTTTCAAAAAAAAAAGAAACAAAAAAAGAGAGAAGAAGAAGGAAACCAACCAAATCCAGGATAAGCACAAACATATTACAAATACCCAATAACCAAAGAGAATAAACTTAAACTTTCTGAAAAGCAGCCAGATCCCGCGTTTTCTACTCAAGGTCTTTTCGTACCCGGGTCTCAGCAGCCTCAGCCTCACAAGCCTTCTGCGTAGCTGCTGAAACATCGACGAAAAGTTTGTTCAAAGCACTCATCTTCTCTTGAGCCACTTTGGTCAAACCCTCCAGACTTTGCTCTAATTCAGCAATTTGAGACTGAAGGTTTGAACGCGGGTCAAACTTTCTATTTACCATACCCAGCAACTAGGACAACCATGCTATAGGAAACTTAAGACCTATGCCATCTTGGATGGAAGACTCTCATTCCTTCAGCTTACGAGCGCGGGAAAGTCCCTCTGCAGCTTCAAGCAAACCTTTATTCATAAATACTAAAGTCTTCATATCCTTAATCATATACTCGTTCACCATATGACCGCTCCGCTCGATAATCGATCTATAAGTGGCATCTAAATTCGAAGGGACCCAAGAGCCATGCACTAATCTGTAATTCTCAGTTGCCCCAGTTTCACCGGCACTTACAACTATGGGAAAGCAAAAGGAAGGATCCTCCGGTTTAGCCAATAGGAGATCCGTGTCCAACTTTTCTTGAGTATCCGGAATAGGATCATTCCTTACGAGCCGCGCACGTTTAGCATTGCTCGTGACGCTAGAAGCATCCTTTTTAAAAACGCAATTTCTATCGCGCTTCTTCATAGTCTAAAAAAAGGGAGAGAAACAATATAAGGTAAAGATGATGATAAATGACAATGACGATAAAATCAAAAGGAATAAAACCAACCTAATAAGTTTGGGAATTAGGGGACGACGCGCGAGAAGGAGAGGGCTTGTATTTATCGGATGGAGGATGAGAAGAACCTAACGATGACTTCGAACCACCGGCAGAATCTAAAAAAAAAAGGGGAAGGGAAACAAATAATAATAAATAATAAATAAAACGAAAAACTCAAAGCAAGCATACAATAAGATAGCAAAACAAACGTATGAATAAGAAAAACAAAATATGTATGCCTCAACACCAGATCAAAAAGGGGCAAGCATGAAATATAGAGAATGACACGTGGAAAGCAAAACGGAACAATAATTAGATTTTCGTCATAAGGAACATGGTCCTGAGATACACTAGGATGAGAATAGGACGAACCACCTCGACTATATGAGCCAAGCAAGCTGGTAGGCGTCTCCTGAGGCTGACCCTGAGAACGAGTAGTGCTATCCACCAGAGGGTTAAGATAAACAACATGAAGACGTGAGGAAACGACACCGCCACCTTTGGAAAAATCAATACCTAAAATATGAATACGATCCACGAAGGAGGAAGAAGTCGGACTAGCGTCAGACCGAACGTTGGACTGTAAGGAGACAGAGGGGAAGCATCAACAGAGATAGCACGGGGAACGCGCGGAGTTGGTAAAATCGCACGTCACGCTTATATTTTTTAGCTTTGCGATGAGGCGACCACTCGTGTTCAGGAATTTTAAGATATTCTTCAACCATAAATGAGCGGGGTTTGTACACGAAAGAACCAATGAGGAGATCGCCCTGATATCCCAAAAAAAAAGGAAAAGGGGGTCGTCCTCTCGTTCAAATAGAAAAGAGAGACTCGGATATAATAAATAAATAAATATATAATAACACATATAATAATAATAATACCTGGTTGGAAAAGCCGGAGCGGGCTGAAGAGCTTGGACCTTGGTCGATTTTTTTCGCGGAGGAGGAGGAAGCATTTGTTTCTTTTTAACCACATTTTTCAACAACTCTTGGTTAGCCGAGGGAGTCCAACTAGTAATCAAGGAGGCCAAGGGACGACCTTTTGAACTAGGCATAAGACCCAACCCAAAAGCTACTGACTCATCTAACTTAACATGACCCGACGCATTCATCAACTTAAGTTCATCCGAAGATAACATAGGAGGACGGTCTTCTTCACGAAGAAGAAAATTCAGAGATTGCTTCCAGATTTTCGTCTGAAACGGATACCAATTTGGAGAGACAAAAAGCTCATGCGTCAGAGAAGGATGGAAGAAACAAAACAGAATCAATCGTTTTGCCAAACGCGTCTCCCCTTTGAGAACGAAGCAGTTGAAACTAGCTATAATATCAGCTTCCTCACTAGAACACGAATCCGGATAAGGAGACGGGACTCCTTGGTCAAACCCTAGTTGGCGAGCCACGCGATCAGATTTTAGGATATCGCTACAAATTTACCCAAATAAGAACTAGGAAGATAACCATGCAAAATGGCCATGACAGAGTCAAAGTCATCACTCGCTAAAGACTGCTCATAATTCAGAGTCACATTCGCGACCTCAATAGTGAAATCATAAGGAAGAGAACCAGAACGGCCGTCATGATAGGGAAAAGGCTTAAATTCCTTAGCCATATCCATGTAATTCTTAAGAGTGTTCCCATTTTTTCTCCCTTTCCCGCGCTACAGGGCCATACGAGGATAATAGTAAGAAGTCGAAACCATATCAAATGAGCCATCCTCTCTCTCAACCCTTTCCACATGATGAACAGCCAAATCGTTATTTGGAGAGGCGTACTTGGGAAAATGCTCCCACACTCGAGCTTGAAGAAAATTTGACGCGATGTAGGTTTCAACAATATAACGAGCGTATACCCTTCAAATATATTTACATAGGAGATCCAACTAACGATACAAACCACCTAAGAATATCGGCGCCAAAAGAAACGATACACCTCGTGACATCAGTACAGCCATCGACACGAGTTTATTCTTGATGGTATCACGAGGGTTGTGCTCAAAAATATCATGACAAATCCAGTAAAGAAGAAAGGATGCTAACTCGGCACGAGCATTCTTTTCCGCTTGAACAGTAGAACTAACTTTCCCATCTACGGCACTTGGATCCCAATACTTCACCCATAAAGGAAAAGAAGCACGTTTGTTTTACTGACCTTAGTATCGCGACCAGAAAGGGTATCGCTTTGAGCGGGACGGCTTAGCACAGCGACAGAACCCTTCATGGCATCGGCCGTCATCTTCCCACCAATAGGTCGGGTAGCATCCTTCTCCCTCGCCGCCGAAGTAGGGGTGACTTTGAACTTCCCTTTAGTCGATTTCCCTGAATCGATAATCTTCCCTTTAAAAAGATGGCCATCTTTTTCCGAAGAATCATCCTTCTTCCTTAATCGGATTTCCCGGTATTTACCTTTACAGCCAATCAAATGAGCACACAACGCCTTTTTCTCATCATTCATAGCTTCAAAGGTAGCCTCCTCATGATATAGGTGAGACCCATGAATCGTCAACCCCATTAAAGCCACAACGTCCTCCAATACGGGAGCCCCTCACCCAAGCAAAAAATAAAGTGTGAACCCGAGAAATCCAGCGCGAATAAATCCTGGCCATGTCACTCCTACATCTACCTATCATACGATGAAGAGACGTGTCTATAGCATCCTCTATCCCCAAAGAACGGATCGTGGCTAAGTGGTCATGATTGGAACGAATATAAACAACCCAAGACTTCAAGAGGGAAGTAGTTTCAGCAGAAGAACGTTGATCTGTAGTTAGAAGGTGATAATCCCCATGATGAATAGCAATGTGCGGAATTCTATTGAAAGGGTGAAGGGGAAGGTCATATCCTTCTGGATACATGAGCCATTTAGGGGATGCAAAAAAGTGTATTACATCCGGATTGGTTAAACGAGAATCAAGATAATCATCAGTCGGCGGAACCCGCGTACCATTCAAAAAAGTTGGGGGTTGCATAGCGGTAGCAAACTCCCGGCTTCCAAGGATTTTTTCAAGAGAATATAGTCGGTCGTTATCCGTAGGAGGGAGAGGCCCGCCATCATACTTGCCACTAGACTCGGACCCTTCTTGAGACCCCATCTCTTTTGCTTCTTTACCTTCCTCCGTTGAGGAATGTCTGAGAAAATCGTATGATATCGAAAACGACAGAGTGTAAATCCATAGTAAAAAGGGAAATGAAGTGATAAAGAGGAGACTGTAAATACATAGAAGATACCTCAGTCTAAATAAAGTGAGACAGTTATTTAGAGAAGGGTAATTGAATAGATAGTGGAGTATGTCCCTAACCAACTAGTGGATGAAACAAGGAGTACGTGTTAAAAATATAGTCAAGAAAAAAGAACTGCTTTGCAAGTAGGGGTTTGACTATTAGGCTATCCTGGGTAGCCCAACAGTCAGGGGGCTAATGTTAATACTTGAAAAATAACTACCCATGGATAAGGGGAGTCATTCTTACTAAATGGGCCTAAGTCCATTACCGCCTTGAGAATTCGGGGGCTAAGCCTAGGAATTTAGGAATATGCCCATGAAAGTGTGAGGATAGGAAGGGAATAAGAGGAGAAGTTAGGGATAAGAATAATAGATGGCAATTTATCAATAATAAGGGGTTTAAGGGAGATAGGTGTCAAAGGATGGTTAAGAAGGAAAGTTTTATAAATGGAAAATGAATAGTACAAAGAAAATATCCCTTTTCTCTTTCTCTCTACCCGTAGAAGGAAATGTGTAGTCCTTGTTGTGATTAGGATTGGTCTCCCCATTAGGAAATTACCCTAAAACACTCATCACAAAAATAATCTCCAATAGCAACAATCACCACCATCCACAACCAGTTTCCTTTTCTTCAATCGAACAACAAACAAATCTATTTATATCTCCTACACTGATCACACACCACTTTCTATGTTTTCCCATATGAAACTCGAGAATCAGACAATGACCCAAGATTCTTAACATCTCCAAGAACTCACTACACACTTCAAACTCAAAATCAGGTTCTCTCAACATATTGATCATCATGATCAATCATACTTTCAACAGTATCATTATGTCTCATTGATAACCTCTGTTTTTGCTTTTCTCCATTATTTCTGATTTCAACAGCTTGAAATAACTCATTTTAATCCTGTTAAATCCATAGCATCTTGTTGTTACAGATACTTGCCGGAAATAGTTAACCAAGCTTCGCTGGTGAAGGAGATGGAAGAAGATGTTGCCCCTAGAAAAACTTTTGATGTTGTTATAACAACTCAAAACTTGGAAGACCTTAGTAATTCCAATGGTTCCTGTATCACTTGTCATTTAAACTTGTTTAACTGTCAGTTCGGTGAAACCGAGAAGTTTAACTTCTCTTTATTTTCCATACGAAGTCAGAATGACTTCATTCTTTCGCTTTTGGCTTTGTTTTCTCGTTCTCTTTGACATGGTAAGAATAAATCCTGGAGTTGATTAATTTTCACCATGTATTTGGCCTTTCTTCCTTTTTAACACTACATTTTCACTTCTATTTAGAGATGTAACCTAATACAATACATAAAATACAAAAGTAATAATAATAAAATGTAATTCACATAAAATCTAGGAAATAAGCATCAGAAAATGATATTCAAAATATGTAAAGCGGAGGAATTACAACTTAAACTAACCTAACCAACTTACGGAGGAATGACGGTTACACTTAGTATGTTCAACAAACCTTTAAACCCCTATGTATCCCTAGTGCACGAGTTATAGTCGCGTGAGGGTTTACAAGAGGTATACCCATAAAACCTTTACTATAACTTCCAAATACCCAAGATCACATGTATCCAAAGACCTAGGAAGACATAAAGTTTATGTACACTAAAAATAAAAATTTAGAAGTATCAAAGAACGTTATTCTCATGTTTAATCACTAAGTAGGAGAAACCAGCCATAACGAAGAAAACTATCCTCGATAGTAATCGAATAAGCATTTCGCCTCAACTTCTGTCTCACCAATAGGATTTTATGATATTGACATTCGTAAGACAATAGAAATGGATCTCACATGTGCGCAAGAAGGAGTGAAGATAGAACACTTGCACACGGAAATCAACTATTATGCGAAGATAGGAATGCTCACTCACCTTCTCATCCAATCTACAATTAGCACCACTCTCTAGCGTCCAATAGAAACCTCTTCGTCTTCGGCTTCAATTGTTGATGATGAACTTTGGAACTTCGTAGAACTATGAAAATTTGTAACTCTTTTCCTCAATTTCTTATTGCTTGAAAATTCTTTATAGATTTCTTCTACCCCAAGACCTTATTGAATGAATACAAAAAGAAATATAAACTAAAGCAATATAAAATGAATATTTTATTTATTTATTTATTATTATTTATTTTTTATTTTATTTTATTCTTCTAAGAATGAAAAACAAACTAAAAAAGAAAGACAATGAAACTAATATGGTCGTAGGTTAATAACTTTACCACTTGATTTTTCACAACTTGTGTTATCTCGGTATCATAAACTTCACAAAAATTTATTTTTATTTTTATTTTTTTCGCTCTTGTACTTAGTCTTCAACTTGGATATAGAATTATTTTCCTCATATTGTTGGTTGTAACCTTGAACGTCTTCAACTTTCTTCAAATTTGCGATACTCCACTTGGGACCTTTTGTTCTCGAAAGATAGAATGGTGCCAACTACAAATCAAACTACAAGATGAGGTTAGTTTGTAATTCTGATTGTCACCCTCATGATTGATAGAATTAGCACTCAAGAGATCAGAAATGGTGTCATTGTATTATAACTGAAATTGTTAGCCGAGGGACTAAGAGATATACTTGATTGTTACCTGGGAATGATTGAGTTCTAATTAGTGAATGAATGGCATATGTTTGAATGATATGTGTTCGAGTAAACTCAATCTTACAAGGACGGAGAATTGACTGGTCGGAAAAACAAACAAATTCATGTTGAGTTACCAACCGAAACTTCACACTATGTGTTTGATAAAATGCTCCAATGAACTATCGTGACTTATTTGGGTGCTTAATTTGTTTGGGCATGTTTAAATTATAGGCTTGTGTCATTTGGATGAGAGTTTATTTGGACTTGGATTATATAAGGAACTTGAAGAGTTTTGGGTTTGACCTAGAATCAAACCTAGAACAAGAAAATTTATATAAGAGCAACTTCAACAAGAGGAGAGATATCTAGTTTTTCAACTAGTTATCTTCTCACCTCTTCTATTCATTTTTATAGGTTAGCGCGGGGAAGATTTCTCAACATCTAGGGTTTACAATTTCTTTTCTTATTGAATTCAATTGTGTAAACTCCAATTTATGAGTAGTTAATTTTATTGTTAGTTAGGAAATAGTTGAATTTTACAATACATGATTCTTTGAATTAATATATTAATTTTGTCTCACATTATCGCTCATAATTCACTTAATTGTAGCCATGTATGATTGAATACCTATTTGTTCAAGTCCTGAATTGAATCAATTTGTGTTCATATCTATAGTTATTTAGGGTTTATTATACGCAAAAGTGATATTCCTTGAATACAAGTAGCATAGTGTGATTACGGATTGTCCTGATACTTTCTTGTATTCATGTGTGAATTATGACCATTGTTAAATTTTCTAGTGGGGTATATCGATTACATTGATTATCTTATTTCACCATTCTTAATGCTCTTAGAGGTTGAACCTAATTGTGCTTTTACACTTTAGGTTATTCGCTAAGTAGAATTCACAATTGCGTCATTTTATGTAAGTGTAATGATTTCCGTAAAGTAATGGGATATTTTTGCGATCAAGGTATTCTAGGGATTTTGATAATACGAGATTAAAATTTAATTCTAATAATTAGTACAAGAACATGTTTGTGAATAAAGACAAAAACTTAACCAACTCTCTCATATCATCGATTTCTTTTTTACAATTTCCTTGCTTTCTTAATTAGTTTAATTACTTTTATTGAATCTGAAAAATCCCCCTTTGTTTTACATAAGAACTTGAATTCAAATAACAACCAAGACCTCTCTGTGGGAACGATCCTTTCTTACTCTTGCTTCATATAAATCTTAAGTAGTGAGAAAGTAATAAATAATTTTAACGTGAAGACGACCACATCACAGATCCCGCAATACCCGAGGGATATAAACTTGGGAAAGCTCGCACCAACATGGGGAGGACTATACATCATTCAGGATGTAGCCGGAAAAAGATTTTACTTCCTACAGAACATGAAAGGGAGGTACTTCGGCACCCCTATAACGCAAGGTACCTCAAACTATATTATCCTTGATTATTTCAAGGACCGCGGCATTCTGTTGCGATAGATCATGCAATCGATGTCATCTTCATTTACTAGGGAATGCACCAATGGTATGCTCAAGTTAAAATCTTACCCCTTACTGGAGTATTAGAAATTAAATACTAAACCTTAAATATATGGTGTAAATGGGGTGTAGTTATAATCTAAATTTTAAATACTAAGAAATGGTTAGCCATTAGCAGTTCATGAGGGTTAGTTTGAGTAAAATTTCTCATAAATTACAAAAAAAAAAATTAACAGAAGAAACTTGTCTTGTTAAACAGGTCGTGTTGTTGTAAGAGAATTTCAAATTATTTTTGGGTTTGAATGAGTGAGAAGGAGGTGGGGTAAGAGATAAGAAGAAAAAGAAGATAGCAGTTCTATGAATGAAGAAATATAGTTCAATTATATTAGTTTGGTGAACAAAAGGGAGAAAGAGCTAGAGAAGTATAGTAGAGGGGGATGAGAGTAGTATTAAGGGTTGATTATATGATACAAGAATAAATAGAATCAAAGTAGTGAAGTAGGAGTTATTTAAGGTGGTGTTTATAATGGAGCTAGTTGATGATCATGGTGTTGTTGATGGAAATGAAGGAGATGAGGATATAATCACTCTATAAGATCAAAATAACATTTGTAAGTGATTTTTTTTTGGGTAATTGTTGGATGTTGAAAATAGCTTAGAATCATTAACCAGATAATCATGATTTTATGTGAGCTTAGTATCTCTTCCCTAAATCTAGAGATTTTTATTCATACATTAGGTTGTGAATTAGTCCCTGGTAAAACATAAAACTTGTAGATGAGTCTCTCACCTTTACATAGAGCTTTAATTTTCTTAAATTGGATAAACTTGGAATTGGTTATGAATTTTTAAAGTTGACCTGTTGTGATTGAAAATCTGGAATCTGAGGTCAGTGAGCGACTAAATGAATTTTTTGAGGTATAGTGGAGACGGAATTTGCTCCGCATCAACACTAAAAAGTTGTAGAGGAGAGGCTCATATTTTCAAAGAGCCATCAGGTGTCTCTTTTGGATAAGAATTGAGAAATCTAGTGACCTTGAAAGTTAACTCGATATACTGTTTACAAGTTATGTGGAATGATAAAGTATGGTTATTTTGACTAAGTATGGGTGATAAAGATTACTGAGTCATATTAGATGACTCAGCTGAGTAATAAGTCATTCCAAGTTTGGTTGGGTCATGGGTTAGTGAACGAGTTAAGGGGTTGGGTCACGGGTCAAACCAAATTGGTTAGCGAACTGATTTGGCGGTCGAGTTGGGTCAGGCCCAATGGGCTTATGGCCCGTTTGTTTAATTTGATATTTTGGACCACTTCGTTTCTGAATTAACTTTAGGTTCCCACTGTAAAGTTGTATACTTTTACAAGAGCTTTCCAATGATACCTAATTCATTTGATTTGGATGAGTAGATATTTATTTATGATAAAATTAGAAAATACCAAGTTATAGAACCATTAATAGAATTAAAAGTATTAGTTATATCACTTAGCTATTAATTAAGAACTTGTATGATAATGTGTGATGTATATTGTGTGAGCCTATTGGCTATATTTTTAAAATGATTGTGATTAACAGTTAGTGCATATTAACAACGATCGATCAGTGGATTGTGAATTTCGAGGTAGACGTGGCTTGTCATAAAATGAGATGGAAACTCTTATAACCTTCTCGTAATCATTAAATAATTTATTATTCTTGTCTTTGAGTATGATGGGTATGTTGTATTTATATGCACGATGTTTGTTATGAGTTTGTTTGTGTGTGACATGTGTTGTTCCCTGCGAAAAGTGCTTGTGGTTTCCCCACAAATCCTTTCTAAGTTAAGTAAGGAAACTTTCACCGTTTGAATATTATCTAATAGGACGGTTATTTTCCTGGTCTCAATATTATTAGTAAGGCGGTACTTTACCTGTCTCGGTATTATATATATTATTTAATATGACAGCTACTTTCCTCCTCTCGATATTTTTTATATTTATTTTATTAATATAGTAGGGCGGCAACATTAAATGCTTGAATATTATTTAGTAGAGCGGCTACTTTCCCGTCTTGATATTATATATACTATTTATTTTTTGGGAATCATTCGTGTGCATATTATATTTTATTGTCTAACTATCTGATATTGATGGTGATTTCCAGAATCATGGTTTATATGAGCACTTCATGTGGACGGGGTTATTGTTATTGATTGGGGTTGTTTTAACATCGTCTTTTCCAATGTATAGGACGAGGTTAGGGTAACACTTTGCTTCTTAATTCCTAATTTGTTGGATGCTTTAAATTATCATTGTCTCTTTAAATTATTTTTCTTTTAAACTGTGAAGCATGTTAGTGATTACTTATAAGTGGTATATTTCCACTGAGCACCCCTTTGGGATAATGTGTTCACCCGTTTCAACTTCAGTTTCAGTTAACAGAGGAGATGATGCATGAGGAGATATTCATGTTCGTAGTGTAAAACTTTTTTTAAATTAAAGGTGTTTGTGTATCATTTTATATAGGTGTACGTTATGTATTTTTTTTGTAAAAACAACGCATTAAAATAATTATATCATTTGGAAAACTTCATTTGTAAAATATCAGAGTGTACGAGTTTTATATTTTTTAGGTTATTTTATGTTATTAAAATTCCTAAATAGATGATCTAGTTTCGTTGCTTCTAGTGTGAATTATCTAGTATCTAAGCAGGTGTTCTAGTTGGGTCGTCACATAATCCTATGACAACTGCAAGATTTGTTGTTATTAAGATGGTCAATGATACTAAACAAATCTTACCTACTGAAACTCAATTTGTCAATCCCTTTCAACTTGCAGTAAACCATTCAACTCATAACAGTTTTTATATTGAAGATCTCCTACCTAGAGGAATTAAAATATTTTTTGATGCTTCTTATGATAAAGACTCTATCCAAATGGATATTGATCTTTATATGACATATTCGACGGGTTCATACAAGGGTTACAAAACTATCTACGACATAGCAAGAGGGTCCAAAGAAGCAAAGAGTCTTGTTGTTTTGGAAGCTAGTAACTAGGCCTAAATAAAAGGATAAATGTCGTCAGCTGGTCTAGTAGTTCTGTTTTAGATGACCGTAAAATATTATAGAACAATTTTTTGTTTTCAAGTTTTGAGTATTTTAGTAGGAACTTTATTTGTCCGGCAAAAGCTAATATGGCAGCTCAGTATTATAGAGGTAATATGGCAGCTCAGTATTATAGAGGTTTAACGTTGTTGGGGAATGGATGGATGTTTATCCTTTTTTTCCTAACTAAACTTTTTTAGTCTCTTTCAGTAATGCAACTCACTTTTCCTAGAGAAAAACAAAACTCTCAAGTTTCCAAAAAAAATAAATAAATAATGATCAATTAAAACTTCAATTGTGATCTGCAAAAACCCAACATATTCCATGTAAATTTCTTATGCTCACTAGATCATCAAAAGCAACTCTTTGAATAATACTTATAAGACAAGCATTCCCATGAGATTAGATTAAGAGTTTTGGTAATTGTTTATTTAAGTCCATAGGTGATGTCCTTCGATGAAGAGTTGAGGGTGTAGGTTGAAAGGCAACAATCTCAACTATCATAACTGCCTACAAGCCTATTCATGAATCATGAAACACAAAAAGATGTACAACCTTCTTCTACTAACATATCCATAAACAATGTCTTAAAGCAAGTCAAATGATTGAATCGTCACAGTAGAACACCAACTGTTGCAAATTGAAAATAGGTTTTTCAGCATATAATCCAAGTATACTATTAAATTCCTACAGTGAGATCAAGCAAATGCCCCGGCTTTGTGATCAAAAGGAGAACATTTAATTCTTGACATTTAAACGATGTTTAATTCTCTTTTACCTCACCACAATCCTCAATCTCAACAGGAGCTCTAGTAGTTCCAGCATGTGAACCAACTTTTTCCATTGCTTCAACAACGTTGTAACCGTCCACAACCTTACCAAAAACCACATGCTTTCCATCAAGCCAACTGGTTTTTCCTGTGCAGATAAAAAACTGAGAACCATTGGTGTTTTGACCTGAATTTGCCATTGATAGAATTCCCGGACCAGTGTGCTTCTTCACAAAGTTTTCATCAGCAAACTTTGTCCCGTAAATGGACTCTCCACCAGTCCCGTTACCTCTGGTGAAATCCCCACCTTGACACATTTAGTCTGGGAAATTGAGAACCTTTATAGTGCAGGGGTTTCCCAGATAATCCAATCCCTTTCTCACCAGTGCAGAGGCACCTCAAGTTCTCGGCTGTTTTTGGAATGACATCCTTGAAGAGTTCCATCACAATACGGCCAGCTTTTGCATTTCCAATAGCTATGTCAAAGAAGACCTTTGGATTTGCCATTTTCTCAATTCTAACTGTTTCAACAGAACATAAGGTTTTTAAGGCAAATGGGCCTCGGTCTCATAGAGTAGAAGATCATAAAGTTACAAACTAAATTCTAGCAATTTCCTCAATATACATAACTAGTCAAATTATAGCTTTAATGGGTCCCTGCAAAACTAGAATTTCAACCAGGATTCAAGTTGAACCAAGCAGAGTTACACCAACAAGTGCACAGGATTTGATTTATATGAAACTGAAATTTCAGTTTTTCATGCGCAAAAGTAAATGTGAACAGAAACTTACAAATCCAAGCAAAAAAATGAATATGACTAAATCAAGGATTGATTAGAGATGTGGAGAAAATGATTGTTGATAAATCAACAGATGCATGAAACTCAACTGCCCACCTTCACCAATAATCAATTATGCACAGAATTCTTTCGGATTAAAGTGCATTTAAAGCACAATACCGATACACACATATCTCTGCTATGTGCATTTAACTCTAAAATCATAATCAAGAACTACATACGATTTTCAAGATGTTAGTCTTTCTACAAGGGATCCAAATGTAAAAGTTTGTAAAAAAACCTAAACCTAACACAAGAGGATACAAAGACAAGTAAGATTTTGCACAACTATTGAGCTCATCAGGTCTTTTATATAAATGTCACCTGTAAGCCTTCGAATGTGCTTTCCCGAAAACCCATTAAATTACATGAGAAAAGAAAAAGGAACAGATTTTTCATGGATATTATGAGATTGTTTTTCAAATACCACATAATCAAATATTCGGATTGAGGTTTAGGGTTTATACCTCTGATTTGAAAAAGAAGAATCGGCTGCGGATTTAGTGTACGCGATCAATCTATTTATATTTATACCATGTAAGCAAAGATGACCGATGGGTGTTTTACTTTAGGGATTAAGTTTCTCCAATTCGGTGAACAATTACCAAAACAGTGTGGAAATAAAGTTTCTCCAATTCGGTGAACGATTACCAAAACAGTGTTGAGTTCATGTACTTCAATACGCCTGGCT
Organism: Papaver californicum; assembly: GCA_023531435.1. Classification (NCBI taxonomy): domain Eukaryota; kingdom Viridiplantae; phylum Streptophyta; class Magnoliopsida; order Ranunculales; family Papaveraceae; genus Papaver; species Papaver californicum. Next base: position 10,487,966 of record JAJJMC010014301.1, on the reverse strand, counting down.
AATTTGGTTAGATATAGAGTGGCCAGGATTTATCTAAAGAAAAAATAAATCTGTAATTATTTACATAATAATTTCTATAAGTTGTCATTTAAATTCTTATTTATTTTTTATAATAAATATTTTATTAATTTCTCATAATAAATGTCTTATAAATTATCATAACAAATATACTTCTATCAATAGATAATAGATTTGTTAATAGTTATATTAGGTTGTGTTTGATATGATTTAATTTCGTGGAATTTGCCATCTTTTCATGGAAATAATGTGTTTTCCGTCGTTTGATTACGAATTTATTTTCATGGAATTATGGACCCATTTACAAAAAAACGTGATATAAAATATGTTTTAACTTAATTCCATGGAATTCTATGAAAAGTCTTTCCTTGTCTCCCTAGGATATTGATTCCATGCAATACACTTTCCATGGAATTGTTTTCTTTCCATGTTATCAAACACAACCTTAGTGGAATTAGGGTTGGTGCGGGTGGTGTTGGTGAACGACAGTGGCGGTAGGCGGTGGTGGTGGAAGAATTAATGGAAGTGAGTGGTGGTCAATGCGGTAGTGGAAATGTTTATCAAATACTAGGTCTCTGTGAGAAACCTTGTGCAACAAGTCGATCTTTTTATCTTACAATCTCATTTTTTCGTTGCGTTTTCTTATAAATACCATTTGTTTCCAATGGGTTTTACATTGTTTGGTGTCTGAACAACGGTACCAAAAACTTCATGATTTGCTAATGAATCGAGCTCTGCTTGGATTGCTATCCTTCCATTTTGGCCAATCACTCCTAAGTCGACGTTGTTTGACAATTAGTATTTTAGGATCTTCAGTATTTTTAAATATGTCCAAAGAAATTGCATAAACAAATTTATGATCAGGAATGATATTATTCCAATCCAATAGTCCTTTGTACCTACATAATTTATATAGATCTCCTTATTTTCATGTACATCTTCCTGTTTATGTGCAATAATTTCAGATTCATCAAGCATTGACTTTGTGGATGTGGCATTTTCGGAAATGCCAACTGATAAGTTCATAATTCATATGATTTTAGTGTCAAATCCATACTAATACTTTTTATAATCCTTGCATATTAACTTTTATTATGTTTTTTTTCTAGTTTTTCTTTTGTTAGGTGAATCATCCAAAAAGGAGCTACAAAGTGCTAGAATGAGCAAGCAAGTGAAGCACTACAAGTGAAAAAGGATCCAAGACCAAATTATACTTACTCAAATATATGATTTCTTATCATAATATTGAATAAAACGAGAATACGAAACAAACGCAAAAAGAATGATGTCATTCTGACAGCGGATGAAGAAGTTATGGGCAAAACGAGTTTGAAAGACTTGAGTGTACAAAGAGAAGTTCGGCTGATAACTGTTCAACTCGAATCAGCCGAACCTGGAGCGTAAAAATAAATATTTTGTAAGATTCTACAAGAGAATGTTCGGCTGGTAAGTATTCCAATCAAATTATCCAAACCTAGGACATAATTGGATGCGAAATTGACTTCTAACTCAAGGAAATACGGTCCCGGGAGAATTGTAAACCATAGAAAGAGGAAACTTGAGGGCCAAGCATTGAAGGCTATAAAAGAATACATTTAAGGCTCAAACAAGATATACTCTACCTCTCATATCACACCGTATACATCTAAAACCTAGGGTTTACCCCTTTAGGGGGAAACCATTCTTCTTTGTAATATAAGTAGCTAAACCTTTTTTTGATTAAGGATAAATTCAATGTTCTAAGCGTGAAGCTTTATTAGTAATTCAAGTTAATTTGGAGTTTTAATAATTATCGTTTGTTTTCACTACATCTAGGGTTTATAAATGATTTATATATTGTTTGGGTGCGCAACCAAATTATTATATTGATCATTCTAATGCTAGTATTGGGTTATGAAATAAGTAATCGTCCACCGGCTCGTACACAAGTAGAAATTGTGAGACCTTGCAGAGGGAATCTTTGGAGCAATTGTGTATGAAGATGATGTGTGTCGTACCACGCCAAAATTATTTACTACTTTCTCAGTACTTAAGATTTGTATGAAGCAATGGTAAGAAATGATCGTTCCCAAAGGGAGGTCTTGGTTGCTATTCGATTCCAATATCTTATGTAAAAGGGGGAAATTTTCAGATTCAATAAAAATAATTAAACTAATTAAGAAAGCAAGTAAATAGTAGAAAAAAATCAAAAAGTTGAGAATATTGGTCAAGGTTTCGTTTTTATTCACAAAACATGTTCTTGTACTAATAATTAGAATTGGTATTTAATATCTTATTATCAAAATCCCTAGAATACCTTGATCGCAAGAATATTCCGTAAATTTCCTCAAGTCATCAACAAACACATTAAAATATGCGAATATGAATTCTACCAAGAGAACAACCTAACGTGTAAGAAATAATAATCAAATTTAATTTTCGAGGAGCATTAAGATTCATGAAATTAGGCTAATAAATGCAATTGAACGTGGAAAGCGTACTAATTCAATTTAACAAAGGTCGTGATCCACTTGTGATTACTAAGATATATCACTACAAGCAACAACCACAATTATGCTACTTGTGTTCAAGGAGTATCACTTTTACGTATAATAAACCTTAAAATAGCTATAGATATGAATGTGAATTCAACCAATTTGCAACTTGAATAAACAAACAATCAAATCATGCATGGCGATATTTGTGGTGAATCATGAATTATAAATATGAGACAAAACTAATTTATTACTCAAGGAATCATGTATTATGAAATCCAACTATTCCCTAATCAACAATAAAATTAACTACCCATAAATTGGAGTTTATACAATTGAATTAAAAAAGAAAAAAAAATTACAAACCCTAGATGTGAGATATCTTCCCCGCGCGAACCTATAAAAAGAAGTAGAAGAGGTGAGAAGAGAACTAGATAAAAATCTAGATATCTCTTCCTCGTGTTGAAGTTGGTCTTACACAGCTTTCTCCATTGTAGAGACCTTCTTAGAATAGAACTTTCTTTTCTATAAAACTCTAACTCTTTAATTTCCAAAAATATGTCAAGTCCATACATCTCCAACCCAAAACAGATTCATAAGAAAGCCCACACTCTTTAAGCCTAAAATCAGAATCAAAACCAAGTCTACAGGGTAAAGTCATTCACGGCTAACTTCTTTGTGGCATTTTAGCAAACATTGCGTGCGTTTCTGGTGGTTATTTCAACATGTGAATTTGGTATTTTTTACATCAATTTTCTCCTTCCCTGCAAGTTCTTACCACCATATTTATTCACAACTCAATAGAATTTATTTCCAATCATCTAATCATCACACAATATCAGCCACATTGTTAATGGTGGTTTTTTGACAAAGGGTAAAACAGTCAATTTGGATGATTCAGACCAGGGGTAAAATAGTAATTTTATACATCAGGGACAAAATGATCATTTTACAATTAAATGTGAAAAGTCATATTCATCAAGTTTTGGACCAGGGGAAAAATAATAATTTTACCAAAATGTCAAGCGAAAATGGCGCATTGGTCATTCTGGGATTTTACACTATTCTCGAATAAATGTGCTACTAAATGCATCATATCATCTAATTGTAGAGTCGCATCAAGCATAATTTCAAGATTGTAAACTTCCACGGCTGAATCTCTTGAAGGTGTTCTGTATGCACTACACAAAAGTTCGGCATAAATACCAACAATTAAATTTCACAAGACTGAGAAACCCTAAATAAGTTATAGTCATGGTCATGGTATTAGTCAGTGTCAATAATAGCATACAGGAAATAGCCCTAGAAACAACAAGTACAGGCTTTAGTAATCCCTAGCCACACTTCTAACACAAATGTGTCAAAACAATAAAGCTACCAAAGTCACGAAGCTAAAGCACCAAAGCCACAAAAACCACGAAGTGCTGGCAGAAGCGCTAGCATTGCTGCAAAGGCCACTTCTGCGCCCACGCGCCATTGCAGGGGCCCACGCTGCGCCCACGCACCATTGTTGTGGCCCACGCTGCAGCCACGACCACTGTTGCGCCCACACGCCATCGCTGCTGCCAAGACCATTGTTGCGCCACGCGTCATTGCCACGGCCACGCTGCACCCACGCGTTGTCGCGGCCCACGCTGCTGCCACGGCTACTGCTGCGCCCATGCACCATCGCTGCTGCCACGGCCATTGCTGGTCCCACGCTTCATTACTGTCGTGCAATGCCTTGCTGCCGCACATAATTTCCGCTGCAACGATATTTCTTTGCTCAAGTTAGCACCATTATTCGCTCAAGCTAGCACCAGTACTTAAGCCATTACTACGACAAAATTGGCATAAAGTCTATTAAAAACTTTATTTCACAACAAGGTTCATGGCTTTGAAGCCATGACCCCACCAACTCTTACAAGACATCAAATCATATTACATGGGGGATAAAACATGGGGTTTCGTCTGGCGGTTACAGCAACATGGGCGTAGCAATACCCCATGACAAGGAAGTTATAGAGTAAGTTGTAAGTTGGAGCGGTTGAAGAGATAACGGAGTAGTAGTCTAGAGTTTCTAGAAACTTCCCAAGAAAAACTGGACGGTTATTCCCACAACCTCCATTTATCCACTTTTCTCAATGCAGCGACATCAACTCCACCAATCCAATTTTCTCAACACAGAATCAGTGGCATGATAGACACATTTTTGTGTCTAAATTGTACTCGATTATCTATTTTGATAGTGTTCGATTTGGTAATATTTATGGGTTTTTATATCTTTTAGGTATTTTCGGGAAATAAATATTTGTGGAAAAATCGACTCAAAAAGTGATAAAGGCACCCATGAAAATTACTAAAGGCACCCAGAAAAAGTGATAAAGGCACCCACCAGTTGGATTGGGGGCACCCCTTCTTTAAATTAAAAATTCAAAAATGACGGGAATAAACATTCATTACGTGAAGAAAGTTTATTGTGTAGTTTGAACCGAGATTTTAAGGGATTGTGTGGTGATTTCAAGTTACCAAAAGGAAGAAACAATCAAAAGAAGTAAAAACACACCATTCAAGAGAATTTTACGCCGTGAAAATTGCCGGAAAATTCAAGTCAGCCGGAAAAAGAAGAGTTGGAGTCTGTTTCGGATTAACAAGAATTGGAGTTGGATTTGGATCGTTCTTGGTGTTCTAATCAATTTAGGAAGGCTATTCAGGGTTAGCCAAGCCTATAAATAGCAAAAAAAACAAAGAAAAATCAAGCCACAGACGTGCGAAAAATTCCAGGAAAAAAACTATTCTGCTGATGAAGAAGAAGGCTAAGAACATAAGGCCCCAGAGAACAGTCGCAGTTTCTGTTGCGTATTCCTTCAAATTTCTGAAGCGGACAGAGTCCGTTCTTTATTGTTTTGGTTTACTTTTCTCTTCAACCACACAGAGAACAGTTTCCGTAACTCTTATAAGCGTATCAAATTCTCCGTGTTAATTTTATTTCTTCATTGTAAACATTTTTTGAGCTATGAAAGACTATTTTGAGAGTGTTTCCAACATGATGAGCTAATCACCATCACTGGGGCAACGGAGGAAGCTATTTTTCCAATAATAAAGTGGTAATTCTTATTTTATTTATTTCTTGAAATTTTTTATAATTATTTGCTTTGAATTAAATTTGAAAAAAAAGGTTTTTATCAATTAGTTGTGTTTTCTTTTGATGGGTCATGCTGAGTTTTCGAGCTTTGGATGTCTCATGCTTTCGATTTACAACTATTATTTTGAAAACCTAAATTTTACAATATTTTGGATAAACTAAATATACGAGTTGCAAGATTTTTATCACTTGAAAAATTGGTAATGGTGGAATCCTTAGTCTCAGTCCTTCCCATAATTTGAAATCAATTTTAATTTAATCTGTTTTATTTTTAGTTATTAAAAATTAAGTTTAAAAATCGAATCTTTACAATTTTGAGTATCGAACCTTTTACCACTATTTAAAAAGTACATCAATTTTTGGCACCGCCGACGCGGACTTGTCTTTAGGCTTAGAATTTTATATTTATTTATTTATTTTTAGTTTTAGTATTATTTTACTTTGTTCTATTTTACGTTTCTTTGGGTATATATCTTTTTGCTACAGGTTTTGGATTTTGGATTAAAAGGAAATTGAGCCAAAGACTTTGGTGATTAAAGACTTGGAGTTAAAGTTAAAGCTAAAAGAACGGAAAAGAAGACAAAGAATTGTATTATATTTTATTTTTATTTTTTACGTTTATTCGTTTATCTTTTTAGAAAATCGTATTAGGTAATCTTAATTATTTTTGTAATTTTTCTTTTTTTTTTTGACACTTTTGGACTTTATTTTGGGACTTTGGACATTATTATTATTTTTAAACCCTACGAAAGGTTAATTTAAATATAAACTGCAACAAGGAAGGACAACAATTACGATATTGTCTCGGCCCCTCGGGTTCGTACACTGACACAAGAGTTGGTGGCCCGAGTCGACTACAACCGATTCATCCCCCGTCTGGTACGGGAGGTAAGACTCGAGCAACCCACGAATCCCCTTTCAGTGGGTTTACTGTATTCCTTCGTAATGCATATATGTTGAGGACTTGAATACATAATTTATTTTCTAGTAAAGGGCAGAAACTGGCCATATAAGATAAGGGTTCGGATTTCATCATTGTTTCCTTCTTTCCCGATTTAGGAACACATTACCAAACGCAAACCTAAACTTTAAATTTTTGAATAGAAAGAGACCGATAGGGTAACGAGCTTATAGGAAACTCGTTCAAACGGACTGTATTGGTTACTTTGTTATCCTAAATTAAAGTTCAGGTAGATTATTTTAAGTTGATTAGAGCCACCTTGTAACCTAGGGAAAAGTTTCTAAAGAGACAGGGTTATCAAAGCTCCTTAGATCTTATCCTGTTTCTCTTCGACTTAATCTAATTCGGATCGTTCTAATAGGTTTGCTAAAATTGTAACTAGTTGCCTTTCGAAAGAATAAAATATGGTATAGAAACAATCTAAGTGGAGCCATCATGCTTTTTGTTTTCTAGATTCAATAGCATTTGATTTGGTTGAGTCATCCTTGCTTGTGATTGTTTAGAATTCCCTTCCAATTAGGATTTATTTTTTCTAGTTTTTTTTAGTGTATGCCAAGATCGCTCGAAGTCATCACTGAGCGAGCTTGGAAAAGAGACACTCTAAGTCGTTTGGTTAGTGATAACCCTAATAGTTATGTCTCTGGAAACGAGGACCTCGAAGACTCTTCTTTTGAGGGCCCTGTTTTTGGGAATTTCAATTTTGAGAACTTGACACTGTGTAAATAAGTTACTACTAGTCCCTTGATAGTGCCAGAAATGGCAACTTTGAAAGCTTTGTTGAACCCGACTAGGACTTCTCGTCCATCATGTATCAAGTTAGCTGAAACTGAAGCAAACTATGAGTTGAAACCTGGGACCATACAAATGCTCCCAATCTTCTTATGGAAAGAAAATGAAAACCCCCTATTTCCATGTTACGGATTTTGAGGAAATATGTAGTACCATCATGACTAAGGACCTAGATGATGAAGGATTGAAACTTAGACTGTTTCCTTTTTCACTAAGAGACAAAGCCAAATCTTGGCTATATAGTTTGACTTCTGAGTCAATTGAAAACTATGAACAACTTACATCTGCCTTTTTCCATAAGTTTTTCCCTAGGCATAAAACATCATCTATTAGGTAGCAGATTTGCACATTTGCTCAATAAGAGGGAGAATCTTTATATAGGTATTTGGAAAGGTTCAATGACTTATTATCACAATGTCCTCATCATGGTTTAGAAAAAATAATGCTAGTTCAGATCCTCTACGAGGGTTTAGATTATTCGACAACAACCATGGTTGAGTCTTTATGCACAGGTGGGTTTGAAAATCAACCTGTCGATGGTGCGATGACATTTTTGAATGAAATCGCCGAAAAAACCCAGCAGTGGGAAAACAGTACGGAGCCCCAGAAAAAAATTCTTCTAAGTAAAGCAAATGCCAATAAGGTAAAAGGATCCTTTGAATCAGATGCCAAAATAGCAGTTATATCAAAAAGGTTAGAAGCTTTAAAATTGAGTCAATCTAGTTGTGGAATTGAGCCCAAGCCATTTTGGGAAGGACAGACTGTTGGAGAGCAAGCCAATTCTCTTTATAATAACACTAGGTTCGATAATCATAAGAAGTTTGACTCTTATTCAGAAACCTATAACCCTGGTTGGAGAAACCATCCTAACCTTTCTTGGTCTAAGGGACAGAGTCAAGGTCAGTCTAGTTTTTCTAAGGTTCCCCCAGGTTTTGGTTATACTAAGAATCCTTCTGGAACGGCACAAGTTCAGAATCTGATAGATAAGACGATCTTGAATTTAACAGAGTATGTGGCCTCATTAACTCAGAACTTTATAGAGTTTAAGCAATCGGTTGAACAAAATTTAGAAGACAATAAAAAGATGATCCAGGCTAACTCTCAGGCTATTAATGATTTACGAACCCAGGTTGGTCAAATCGCTGAGTCTTTGAGAGAAAAAGAAAAAGGTAGGTTTCCTAGTCAGACCCAACCCAATCCTAGAGGAATACATGAAGTATCTTCTGGTGAGAAATCATCAAATCATGTGAACGCAATTAGAACCCTTAGGAACGGTAAAGTGGTAGACTACAAGGTAGCCATACCTGATAATGAACATATTGTAGTTCACCCTTCTGAGCCAGTAGCTGTTGAGACTGATGAAGTCTCTAAAGAGCCTGATGTAGTTCCTCATAAGCCAAATTTTGTGCCCAGATCCCCCTTCCCGCAACTGTTAGCACCAACAAAGAAGGAATCGAACTTTAACGACATATTGAAGGTTTTTAAGAAAGTCACAATCAACCTTCCATTATTAGATGCAATTAGGCAGATTCCTGCTTATGCCAAGTTCCTTAAAGATATTTGTACGCGAAAGCGAAAGCTTTGTGTACCAAAGAAAGACTTTTTAGCTAGTCATGTGAGTTCAATTATCCAGAACAATAGACTCCTAAGTACAAAAACCCAGGTTCCCCAACCATTTCTTGCACAATAGGTAACTACCATGTTGAGAAAGCGTTACTTGACTTAAGAGCAGTGTGAACTTACTAACGTACCATGTGTACCTCCATCTAGGACTTGGTGATTTGAAACCTACTCAGATAACAATGCAATTAGCTGATAGGTCTGTGAAAATTCCTCGTGGTGTCATAGAAGATGTTCTTATTGAGGTCGATAAATTTATTTATCCAGTAGATTTTGTTGTCCTTGATACCCAACATGTCCCTGACCCAGAGAATCAGATACCTGTGATATTAGGTCTCCCGTTTTTAGATACATCTAATGCGATCATTAACTGTCGAAATGGTATTATGAACTTATCTTTTGGTAATATGACTATTAAGCTGAATATTTTCAATGTTAGTAACCAACCACCTGAACTAGATGACACGTGCATTGAAGAGGTTAACATGATAGGAACATTAGTTCAGGAGTCATTACCAAACACTTTGTTAGAAGATCCATTAGAGAAATGCCTAACCTACTTTAGATTTGATGTTGACGATGGTAGTGTTATTGATGAGGTGAATGCTTTTTTAGATTCTACACCTTTGATGGACACTTATAATATATGGAAAACTAATTTTGAACTTCTACCAGTTTACAAGTCAACCTTATTTCCTTTTATAGAGGAAGCTGAATGTAGTTCTAAACTTAAGGACTCTACAATCCAACCAATAGTTCTTATTCCATCTGAAAGTGATAGACACATCTATATGTCTTATTTAGTCTCATACTTGTGTTAATAGTTCTCATATTTTGTACTGATATTATTATTCTATGTGCTAGGGTTTTTGGAAGAATAAACTTTTGTGGAGAAAATTGGCTTAAAAAGTGTTAAAAACACCCCCAGCAAAAGTGTTAAAGGCACCCATTTTTTGGTTCAGGGCACCCACCTTTTAAAATTCAACCACAAAGTTTTGGGCGGGAAATTTGGTTTACACATGAATATTCTGTACGTGAATTAATTGGAGTTATACAACAGGATTATTCTCTTGCCTTATTTAGAGGGATTTGTACACAAATTCTTATGCTGAGAATCAAACAAAATCTCAACTATTATCTCAATCCCGTAACTTACAGGGAGAAGATCATTATTACGTGCAACACGGAATACCTTTCCTGTTTCAAATGGATTTTGTTCTTATAAGTCTTCGATATTAGTTAAGGCAAATAAGGAACCAACAGAATCACCGAGTCTTGCTTAAAGAAGAGAATCAAATCGAGTTTAAGAAAAATGATGTCCGAGAATATTTTCTTTTAATGAGAGGATTTGAGAAGATCTGTGACGAGATTTGAAGCTGTGTTGATGTTTTATTATAAATAGGAAAAGGTTGGAAGAGTTTCGGGGGGGGGGGGGGCGGAGAGCTGAGAGTGAGCCAGAGAGATCACCGAAAATTCCAAGAAGAAAAAGTTTGATGTTGGTGGCAAGAACAGGAAGAACATAAGGCGCCCAGAAACTGTCGCTGATAGTGTCGATAACACAGGCACTGAAGCAGTCTTATTTCAACAGCACCTGAAGTCCGTTCTTTTCTCATGTTTACTTTTCTTTCTTCTGTAACGTAGAGAACAATTCTCTGTAACGCTTATAAGCGTATCAAATCTCCTGTGTTACTATTATTTCACCATTGGAATCACTTTTTGAGCTATGGAATATATTTTTGAGGGATTTTCCAATATAATGAGCTAAACCCCATATGCTGAGGTGACGGAGAAAGCCATTGTTTCAATAAAAGTGGTATATTCTATTTTAATTAATTTTTACAATTTTTTTATGATTATTTGCCTTGGTTGAAATTTGATTTAATGATTTTTGTTAAGCAGTTGTGATTTCGTTAGATGGTACATGCTTTGTCCTAGGTTTTAGATGTTCCATGCTTTTGTTATACAATTGTTGTTTTGAAAATCTACTTGTTGCAATATTTTAGAATCAAATTAGAAGTAAGAATTACATAAATAATAATTAGATTAAATCACTTTAATTGGTTAATGGTGAAATCCATAACCTCAGTATTTGTGAATATTATTTTTATATTTTGTATATATTTTTAGTTTAAAATTAGTTTATTAAAATATAAAATCAGTCTTCACAAGTTCGAGAGTTTGAAACATTTTCTTACCACTATTACAAAAATCACATCAATTTTTGGCGCCGCCGAAGCGAACTTGTTATTAGAATTGTTGTTAGATTTTATTTTTAGGTTTAGTTTAATTTAGGATTTATTTTTATTTTTTGTTCTTTTTTACGCGTTTGGTATTTTCTATTCTTTTCAGATTTGAAGCGAAACTAAAAAGAAAATAAGAAAGTGCTATAAAAAGGAACTAGAGTCAAAGAAGGAAAAAAAATAGGATTCCAAAAGGAGTGAAGAAGATTTTATTTTTAGATTTATTTTATTTTTATTATTATTATTTTTAAGTATTTAGTTTTTATTTTTAGAAACTGTATGGTTTGGCTATTATTTTTGTAATTATTTTAGGAATTTTTCTGTTTTTCTTATTTTTGGACTTTGGACTTTGAACTTTTGAACTTTATTAATTTAAACCATACGGAAGGGTATTTAAATATAAACTGCAACATGGAAGGACGACAATTACGATATTGTCTCGGCCCCTCGGGTTCGTACACTGACACAAGAGTTGGTGGCCCGAGTCGACTACAACCGATTCATCCCCCGTCTGGTACGGGAGGTAAGAATCAAGCAACCCACGAATCCCCTATCAGTGGGTTTACTGTATTCCTTCGTAATACATATTTGTTGAGGACTTGAATACATAATTTATTTTCTAGTAAAGGGCAAAAACTGGCCATATAAGATAAGGGTTCGGATTTCATCACCGTATCCTTTCTGCCCGACTTAGGAACACGTTACATACGTGAACCTAAGCCTAAAACTTGACTATAAAGAGATCTATAGGGTAACGAGCTTATTGGAAAATCATTCAAAAGGACTGTATTGGTTACTTTGTTAACCTAACTTAAAGTTCAAGAAGATTATTTTAAGTTGATTAGAGCCTCCTTGTAACCCAAGGAAAAGTTGCTAAAAAGGAAGGGTTATCAAAGCTCCTTAGAGCTTATCCTATTTCTATTCGACTTAATCTAATTCGGATCGTTCTGAGAGATTCGCTAAAACTGTAACTAGTTGCCTTTTGGAAGAATAGGAGTTGGTATAGAAACAATCTTAGTGGAGCCATCATGCTTTTTGCTAGATTCAATAGGTTTGATTTTGTTGAGTCGGCCTTGCTTGTGTATGTTTAGAACCCTTTCCGGTAGGATTTATTTTTAGAGTTTATTTTTGTATATATTAGGAAGTTTTTGTTAGAAAATGTCGAACTGGTATTATGAGGACCAATACAATGAATATCCAACTGAATTTCAAAATAGACATTATCCATACTATCAACATGGTGTGGATAGTAGTCGGGACCACCACCAACCTTTTGGAGGTTATTGCTCATACCAAGGTGATCCCAATTACTATTCGTACATACACCCATCTTATGAACATGTAAATGAGAAAAATTTGAGTTCTTATCTTGGAGGGATTCCCTAAAGAAGACGCAAAATAGTCCTCCTTATGAACCTATTATGACTCTAGAAGAATCACTCAAGAAGTTAACTGAGATAACAAATTGTTTTAAATTAAGTATGTATAGAACAAATAGTCCTCCTTATGTACCTATTATGACTCTACAAGAATCACTCAAGAAGTTAGATGAGAATACAGATAGGTTTGTGTTAGAGACAAAAGAAAGAATTGCTAAAAATAATCTTAATTGCTAGTACAGTGTTTCCACTTTTACCCTTGATAATAATGATAAATATTCACCTAGTCAAGACGACAAGAATAGAATTGGTAACACTACTTATTTAGACGAGGTTCAAACATCTTCATATTATTATGATGATGAGGATAGTATTGGTGAAGAACTTGAAATATACAGGCAGAGTGATCAAGAAATTGTCACTCCAATTGTGCTTCATGGTGATAGTGTTATTTCTGTTTCAAATCCAAATAATTTTAATGATTATTCACCTATTCAAAAGGAAGAGGATTTGACTAGAGATACTACTATTTTAGAAGATGATAGACTTTTCGAGAATTTTAATACGATCGAGGAAGTTGAGTGTAGTTCTGACCTTAAGGACCCTAGAATCCAACAAACAGTTTTTAGTCCATCTGAGAGTAATGTTCACTCTAAGTTTTGGGGTACCAATGATTCTTTGTCTTGGAGGGATGCCCTCAAGAAGTTGAAAGCTAGTGATCCAAATACCTTTGTAGAAAAATCACCTCTAATGATATATGAGAAGTATTATAAACACACACCACCTAGTTTGGAGCAAAGATTGAGAGTTCTGGTATGCCAGAGATTATATGCTGATGATGATCAGTCTTGTAGTGACTCTCCGTTCCACACAGAATATATATAGATGACCCTATGGATGATTGTGTAGATGATTTTCCTAATTCCATAGATGAATCTATCTCACAAGATCATTCACCCAACTTAGAGGTTGTTTCTAGACCCCTATACTTCCAAAAGTTACCTAATTTAGGGTTAGAATTGTGTGCTTCTCAAGTTTTGTTGGATCACTTTGCATCTAAATACCCAGAGGAATCGCATGTTCCTGATAATGTGCATAAACTAATTGATATCTCTACCAGTTTTCAAGATCATCTGCAAACTAGATTCTCTGAGCCTGTTGATGTCCAAAAAGAAGTTCAATATTTAGAAACCCATCCTCTGGTCGATGTGGTTTACCTAGGAAATAATAACAAGATTGACTTTGTTTTCCCACCAAAACATTTTCTTCCATATGTGGGAACGTTTGAATTTCCAATATGGCAAGTATCAAGTTTTGAGACTAAGCCTAATTACTTTAGAAGATTAGAATCGACACATTTGCTTAAGAATGACCACCTTCATTGTAGTCAACTGTGTGTGTCAAATTTGATTGACTTTGAGGATCCACAATTATTCAGATTATTATTATGTGCCTTAAATGTATTATTTGAGTTTTTTCAGACTCTACAACCCGATCCCTCGGATCCTTCCTATGGGGAAATTCAGCTTAAAGAGATTTATCTAGACCCTTTATAAAACAGGGAAGGACGACAATTACGATATTGTCTCGGCCCATCGGTTCGTACACTGATATAGGAGTTGGTGGCCCGAGTCGACTACAACTGATTCATCCCCCGTCTGGCACGGGAGGTAAGACTCGATCAACCCACGAATCCCCTGCAAGTGGGTTTACTGTATTCCTTCGTATGCATATATGTTGAGGAATTGAATAAGAATTTATTTTGTAGTAAAGGGAAAGGATTGTCCATATAAGATAAGGACTCGGATTTCATCACCGTTTCCTTCTTGCCCGCCTTAGGAACACGTTACCTAACGCGAACCTAATCCTTAAAATTTGACTAGAAAGAAGACCGATAGGGTATCGAGCTTATTGAAAAATCATTCAAAAGGACTGTATTGGTTACTTTCTTAGCCTAACTTAAAGTTCAGGAAGATTATTTTAAGTTGATTCGAGCTGCCTTGTAACCCGAGGAAACGTTGCTAAATAGGCAGGGTTATCAAAGCTCCTTAGAGCTTATCCTGTTTCTATTCGACTTAATCTAATTCAGATCGTTCTAAGAGATTCGCTAAAACTGTAACTAGTTGCCTTTTGAAAGAATAGAAGCTGGTCGAGAAACAATCTAAGTGGAGCCACCATGCTTTTTCTTTGCTAGATTTAATAGGTTTTATTTGGTTGAGTCGGCCTTGTTTGTGTTTGTTTAGAATTCCCTTCATATTAGGAGTTATTTAATTGCATGCCCAGGCCGCCTAAAGTCTTGAGTGAGTGTGCATGGGGAAGAGATTCTATTGGTCGTTTGATCAGTGACGAGAACAGAAACTCTGTCTTTGAAATTAAGAATTTAGGAAACCCTTCTTTTGATTGCCCGATTTTTGGAAACTTTAGTTTTGACAATTTGTCTCTTAGTGAGGAAGTTATTCCTAATTTTGCAATTGTGCCAGAAATGACAACTTTAAAAATTGATTTATGCAACTTTAAAAATTTATTTATAATTTAATTTTTATTAAACAATTGTGATTTTGTTTGATGGTACATGCTTGGCCTAATTTTTTGATGCTCCATGCTTTTTTTATACAATTGTTATTTTGAAAATCTACTTGATGCAATATTTTAGAATCAAATTAAATGTAAGAATTGCATGATTATAATTATTGAATTAAATCACTTTAAAAATTGGAAAATAGTGGAATCTTAGCCTCACTTTACTCTCAATTTTGTTATCAATTTTATTTGAGTTTTGATATTTTTAGTCTTAGAAACTAGGTTTAAAAACACATCTTCACAAGTCTTGAACGAACTTTTCTTACCATTGTATCAAAACCATCAGTCACGGCTGCAAAACCCACCTTCCACTGCCAACCATCATCTGACAGTAACATCATCTTTGTCGGTCTAAAAACTCCAATCTCGATCCCTTTTTAGATTTATCCCCAACGGCAGCAACAAACTGATTTTTCAAAATCAGTAAATCCAAAAAACCCATTCGCTTCATACCCATCTTAACCTTCTTTCATGTCTTGTAGTTCAGTACTGTCTTATAACAGCACCAAAGATTCACCCAGCTCACCACAAATTTGAGTTCAAATAAGTGAACATTTCATACCTACAGTTGCATATTCTTCCGTGACTTTTATATTCTCTCTCTCGAACTACTTCTCACAGATCCATAATTACCCATCTCTTATATTTCTTCCCTAACTTTACTCATCCTATGAATCACACCTTTCTTTCTATTTTAATCGAACTCAATCACCTTCTCTGTGATTAGGATTAAACCCGAGTATCCGCAGATCTCGGTCACAACTTCTTACCTTCGCTTGAACCTTTCTTATAAATTCCAGCTAGTCTTCAGGTTCTGCTGGAACGAACCTGGTTGTTGACGGAGAAACTCAACTAGGTTTATATTTAGTTTATAAGTAGAGAGTAGTGATGATGGCACCGAGTAATTCGTCTGCCCAATATCCTTTACTTTCCCCTAGTAACAGTCATTAATTGGACTCCATATAACACTTCTCTATGAAACAGTAGATTCCCCCTAGTAATTCTCTCGATTCCCTTATAAACCTTGATTTCCCCTAGTAATTCTTGTTCTTGACACTTTTACAATTAGCTTTGAGTTCATCAACACCCAATGACTCTGAATGATGCTATAAGCCTCTATTTCTCTTCTTTTACTTTGTCTGACTCCAAATTACCTATAAAACTCAAAACAAACGTAAAATGCACAAAATACAAGAGAAATAACTTAGAAAAGCATAAAAAATTGATATTCAAATAATGTATTTTAGGCACTTATCAAATTCCCCCACACTTTCCTTTTGCTAGTCCTCGAGCAAACTAACTAAAACTAATCCTAAAATATATAACTCTGTTTCATTATGGGTACGTTTACACTTAGCATGTGTAACAATCCTTTAAACACCTAGGTGTCCCTAGTGGACAAGTTATAGTCTCGTGAGGGTTTACTAGATATTTACCCACAAAACTTATTTCAACTTTCAAATATTCCCAAAGCACATGCATCCAAAGAGCTAAGAGAACATAAAGTTTTTGCACACTAATAATAAGAAGTTAAATATATCAAAGAATATTATTCTCATGCTTAACTCTTGAGTTAGGAGAAAACCACCATATGAAAGAATTCAGGTTCGAGAGCGATCGAATGTTTCGACTTCTGCCTCACCAATAGGGTTTTATAAATTTGCACTCAAAAGACGCACTTTATGGTTCTCATATGTGCATACAGGAATGAAGACAGAAATCCTGCACACGTTGAATGGTGGGAAGGGAAGATCTTCCGAATTATATTTTAATACCCCATAGAAACGTGGGAAGAAAAGAATGTTTTTTCTGATGATCTCTAAGAAACGAAATCTACCACCATGCGAGGATGGGAATGCTCACATGCCTTCTCATTCAATCTACAATCATCACCACTCTCACAGCGTCCCATAGAAACGTCTTTATCTTCGGCTTTAACTGTAAATGATAAACTATTGAACTTCTTAGAACTCTGAAAATTTCTACCTCTTTTCTTCTAAAATTCTTGTTGCTTAAAACTTCTTTAAAGATTTCTTCTTTCTCACGACCTTAATGAATAAATACATAAACAAATATACACTAAAGCAATAAAAAAAATTGATTATATATATATATATATATATATATTCTGATTTTTTTTTATTGTTTCGATTTGTTTTTTTTTTTAAACAAGAAATATGAAATACAAACTTGAAGAATAACAATGAAACTACTATGGCCGTGGGAGAAAGACTTTACCACTTGATTCTTCACAACTTGTATTGTCTAGGTATCATAAATTTCACAAAAAATCATTTTTTATTATTTTTCTTCGCTCTTGTACTTAGTCTTCAACTAGGATATAGAATTATGTTCCTTGTATTGTTACTTCACTTTGAATCTGAATTTTTCTCTTTCTTGTAGTGTTGCTTGTAAACCTTGAACGTCTTCAACTTTCTTCAAATTTGTGATGCTCTGCTTGTTGATGATAATAGTGTTTCTACGGACCCGTTGTTGTCGAGAGAGAGAATGGTGCCAAATGCACATCAAACTACAATGTAAGATTTTTTGCAATTTTAATGCCATTCTCATGATTGGCAGAAATCAACACTCAAAAGATTAAAAAGTAGTGCTGAAATGGTGCGAGGTTGAGTATGTTATCATTCTACTTGGAGTTTGTGCAGATGAAAAAATCTAAACGGACAATTTAGATAGGTATAAAGAATTGAAGGTTTGGTGCCTCACTCATATATGGGTAATGAATGATCAGATTCTCTAATATTGTATTCTTTCTGCACCTAGTTTGCCACCGGCGTTTTAAGTCATTTTTTGTCAGTTATTGCCTCTCAACAACTAAGAAACCCGAATATAGTTCTCTAATACTTCTAAGTCCAGTTATTTCAGTAAGAACACCGTATGTAAACATAGCTAGAAGTATACTAAATGACTCTAAAATATCTAAAAGTTGGACGTTTCATGCAAATAATTATAAAAAAGTTTAAAAATTTCTACCTAAAAGTGAATACTTAAAAATTCTATATGCTTAAACACTCCCCAACACTTAAAATTTACATTGTCCTCAATGTAAATTGATTCATCCAATGTAAGACAAGGTGGGAAATCCTTAATGATATGAAAATTCAGAAAAATAACAAGAAAAAGTACAAGAAATACTAAACCAATGGGTTGCCTTCCATGCAAAGCTTGGTTTAAAGTCGTCAGCCCGACTCTCTAGTCGCTCGTAGATCAACAATCTGAAAAATTTGGGGGTCTGTCCATAGAAAAATATGCAATTCTAACAATAGCTTCACAAGAAAATTAGTACAAGAAAATAGAATTGAAGCTATCGCCTGATAGAAGTTTCCCCCACACTTAGTCATTTCTACACTCGAAAGTGGATATAGGACATAGAATTTGGGAACTTTTATAGATTCCTCTTTGGAAACCCGCATAGTATGAGAATCAAATATTTCCAATGGCAGATATTGAGAAGCAAAGTAATTCAACAATACTTCTGAAGCACATACATTCAAGCCAAAACGAGGTAAAGGAAAAGGATCAATAGTCAAAGGTTTAGTCAAACCTTCCAAATTCTCTTGTAGTACGGGATCCTCATCTTTCTTAAAAATTTCCAATGAATTACTTACCTCTTGTATACCATGGTACTCTATCAAACTTTCTAATCTGTCTTCATTAGTTTCCGCCTCAATAAGAATTTCAGCGTCAATATTATCATTATAATTCTCGGCAATTTCAATTAGGTCCTCCACTTATTGTTCAATTCGTTTTCATTCTCAATCACCACCTCTTCAACATTCTCGTCATTGGAATCAAATATGGCTGCAGAAAGATCTTTTAGAACAATAGTTCCATTATGCCAAAGTTCCACCTTTTGAATATGTGAATGATCGTTATTATGATCTGGAATTGGTATAACTTCATCATTGTTACAAGAACTTTCAAAAGGTTCAAAATCATTATTGTATCCCATACAATAGATTCGATCACGTTCCTTTCTTAAGGCACTTTTAGCTTCACCAACTTCTTCATATGATGCTAGGTCATCATCGATCAATTGATAAAACCTTCTCTCAAGTTCTCTCAAACTAGATTGCCTTACATCATCACTTATGGTAAAGTTTCTAAACATGTTCTCTTCCCGTTAAGTGGGTGAATACTCATGAATAGGATCAAGAGTAGATTTAATAAACTATTAATGTGTTTTAATATAGTGGTAAAATAGGTTTCAATCTCTCGAACTTGTGAAAATTGATTTTAGATTTAAAAATTGATTTTAAACTAGAAAATATACACAAAAGATGACAATAATATTCATAAATACTGAGGTTATGGATTTCACCATTAACCACTTTTAATTGGTTCCATAATTAATAATTCTAAACAATTCTAGCTCAAATAAGCGACTTTAATTTTTGCCAAAGGTAGATTTTTAAAATATCAATTGTAAATCACAAGCATGGCTCATCAAAAGCTCTAGGTCCCAGCATAAACCATCAAATAGAATCAGAATCAATTAAGAAAAATCATAATTTCAATTAAAAATAGATACAAAAGTTATAAAAGAATTATTAAAAGTTACAATTAATCATGGAAAAATGGCTTCCTCCTTGCTTAAGTGATGGGGTTCAGCTCATCTTGCTCAAAACACCCTCAAAAGATTGATACATGGCTCAAAAAGGGTTAAAAAGATGAAAAGAAGCTAACAGTAATGTAACAGGGAATCTACAGCTTTTTCTGGGCGTTACAGATTAACTGTTACAATGGAGCTTGAAGATAAATATTGCAAAGCGAAGATAAATGTTGTAAAAGGTTGAAGAAACCGTGGCAGAATGGTTGAAGAAACCATTTCCTTATCTTTGTTCTTCGTCTTCTTCAGCAGCAGCAACAAAAGTTTTCCTGGAATGATTTTTCTTCGTCTGTTGGCCTTCTGAGCTCGATCCAACCTCTCTATCCTCTTTTGTGACTCAAACAACCCTTTCTATACCCAACAGGATCATGAAATCTCTAAAAGAATTCCTACCCTGGATTTTTGGGCGAGCCTCTCCCCCCCTCTTTTCTTCGATCTCTCTTTGCTTTTATAGGTTTTGTAAACCTAATACCTTATCCTGATTCGATAAGGACTAAAAATTCAATCTAAATAAAACTCTAATTCCTCCAAATCCAAAATCAGAGAGTAAACCTATTTCCGGTCGTAGATAGACTTCCAACCATTTTTTCCGGCGTGAAACACTCCAATTAACGTGTGTTGATAGTCCCTTTATATGTGTTGACGAAATCTTTTTTTAAAATCCCATAAAAATAGATACCTAACAAATTAGGGTACTTTTCACGTAAAGAAGAAATTTCCGTCATTTTTTCATTTTCAAACAAAGGGGAAAGGGTGCCCCTATCCAACATTGGGCGCCTTTATCATTTCCCTGGGTTCCTTTAGTAATTTTCTGGGGTGCCTTTATCAATTTTCTCGGGGTGCTTTTATCACTTTTTTAGACGACTTTTTCCACAAATATTTATTCTCAAAAAGACCTACAAACACATAAAATCACACAATAAGTACCAATCGAGCATTAACAACATAGATAATTGAGGACAACTCAAACACAAAAATGTGTCTATCAACTATCATTAGAGTGTTTATAAATCCGTTGCATCTCCATCATCATAGTAAACATATGTTCTGTAACACTAGGAGAAATATGATTAAAAGCATATGTATCATCCCCTCCTAGTGATTGTTCACTTACCTACCCGCCATAAAAAGGTTGACATGTATGAGAATAATCAATATGGTACGTGGAATATTGGTCATTACCAAAAGATTGGTTGTGATTATACTCCCCGTATGGTTGGTAGTTTTCATAGTGTTGAGATTGAAAACCAAATTGATTGTTGTAATATGCTCCTTCCATGAAAATTAAGTACATGAAATAAGATTCTCAAAACTAGGTTAGAATCAAAATAAAAAACAACATAAATAAAATAAAACTAAAAGCAAAAATAAGAAATTAAAAACAAATAACAATCTGATGCTTCCCTGGCAGCGGCGCCAAAATTTGATGTGTGTCGTACCACGCAAAAATTATTTATTACTTTCTCACTAATTAAGATTTATATGAATCAATGGTAAGAAAGGATCGTTCCCACAGGGAGGTCTTGGTTGTTATTTGATTCTAATATCTTGTGAAAAGGGGAAAATTTTCAGATTCAATAAAAATAATTAGACTAATTAAGAAAGCAAATAAATAGTAGAAAAAAATCAAAGAGTTGAGAATATTGGTCAAGGTTTCGTTTTCATTCACAAAACATGTTCTTGTACTAATAATTAAGACTAATATTTAATCTTTTATTATCAAAATCTCTAGAATACCTTGATCGCAAGAATATCCCACAAATTTCCTCAAGTCATCGACAAACATTAAAAGATGCGAATATGAATTCTACCAAGAGAACAACCTAACGTGTAAAAAGCACTAATCAAGTTTAATTCCCGAGGAGCATTAAGATTAATGAAATTAGGATAATCAATGCAATTGAACGTGGAAAACGTACTAATTCAATTTAACAAAGGTCATGATTCACATGTGAGTACTAGGATGTATCACTACAAGCAATAACCACACTATGCTACTTATATTCAAGGAGTACCATTTCTGCGTATAATAAACCCTAAACTAGCTTTAAATATGAATGTGAGTTCAATCAATTTGCAATTAAACTAAGCAAATAATCAAATCTTGCATGGCGATATTTGTGGTGAATCATGAACGATAAATATGAGACAACAAAAAATTATTAATCAAAGAATCATGTATTATGAAATCCAACTATTCCCTAATCAACAATAAAATTAACTACTCATAAATTGGAGTTTACACAATTGAATTAAAGAAGAAAAGAAATTACAAACCCTAGATGTGAGAAATCTTCCTCGCGCGAACCTAGAAAAAAAAATAGAAGAGATGAGAAGAGAACTAGATAAAAACCTAGATATCTCTTCCTCTTGTTCCAGTTGCTCGTATATAACTTTCTTCGTTATAAAGACCTTCTTAGAATAGAACTTTCTTGTCTATAAAACCCTAACCCTTTAATTTCCAAAAATATGTCAAGTCCATACATCCCCAACCAAAACAGATTCGTAAGAAAACCCACACCCTTAATAGCCCAAAATTAGAATCAAAACCAAGTCTACAGGGTAAATTCACTCACGGCTAACTTCTTTGTGGCATTTTAGCAAACCGCTTGCGTGCATTTCCGGTGGTTATTTCGACATGCGAGTTTGGTATTTTTCACATCAATTCTCTCCTTCCCTGCAAGTTCTTACCACCACATTCATTCACAACTCAATACAATCCATTTCCAATAATCTAATCGTCACATAATATCAGCCACATTCATCAAATAATAGCAGCAGCAGGAGACAACTCTATCCTAAACGACAACAAGTTTTCTCAATCACTTCCTCTCTATTTCCTCGCTCTCAATGCAGCGACATCAACTCCACTCATCCACTTTTCTCAACACAGAATCTGTGGCACAGCAACAACAGCTCGTCATTCCTTCTTCCTTTTCATTCTCCTTGTCACGGCTGCAAAACCCACCTTCCACTGCCAACCCTCATCTGACAGTAACATCCTATCTTTCTCGGTCTAAAAACTCCAATCTCGAACCCTTTTTAGCTCTATCCCCAAACCATCACATACTCAACGGCAGAAACAAACTGATTTCTCAAAATCAGTAAATTGAAAACACTCATTCTCTTCAAACCCATCTTCAACTTGTTTCATGTTTTAACCAAAGCTTCACCCAGATCACCACAAATTTGAGTTCAAATCCTTGAACATTTCAGACCCACAATTCCGTTTTCTTCCCTGACTTTTCTATTCTCTCTCTCGAACCAGTTCTCACTGATCCATCATTACCCATCTCTTATATTTCTTCCCTGACTTTACTCATCCTATGAATCACATCTTTCTTTCGACTTTACTCAAACTCAATACCCTTCTCTGCGATTAGGATTAAACCCGAGTAGCCGCATATCTCGGCCACAACTTCTTCCCTTCTCCCGAACCTTGCTTACAATTTCCAGCCAGTCTTCAAGTTCTGCTGGAACGAACCTGATTGTTGAAGGAGCAGCTCAACTAGGTTTAGATTTGGTTTATAAGTAGAGAGTGGTGATGATGGCACCGAGTAATTAGTCTGCCCCATATCCTCTGGTTGCCCCTAGTAATAGTCAGCAATTGGACTCCATATAACACTTCTCTATGAAACAGTAGATTCCCCATAGTAATTCTCTCGATCCCTTATAAAACTTGATATCCCCTAGTAATTTTTGCTCTTGACACTTTTACAATTAGCTTTGAGTCCATCAACACCCAATGACTCTGAACGATGCCATATGCCTCTTTTTTTTTTTTTTTTTACTTCGTGTGACTCCAATACCTATAAAATTCAAAACAAACGTTAAATTCACAAAATACAAGAGAAATAACTTAGAAAAACATAGAAAATTGATATTCAAATAATGTATTTTAGGCACTTATCCTCTGGTTGCCCCTAGTAATAGTCAGCAATTGGACTCCATATAACACTTCTCTATGAAACAGTAGATTCCCCCTAGTAATTCTCTCGATCCCTTGTAAAACTGATATCCCCTAGTAATTTTTGCTCTTGACACTTTTACAACTAGCTTTGAGTCCATCAACACCCAATGACTCTGAACGATGCCATATGCCTCTTCTTCTTTTTTTTACTTCGTGTGACTCCAAAGTACCTAAAAAATTTAAAACAAACGTTAAATTCACAAAATACAAGTGAAATAACTTAGAAAAACATAGAAAATTGATATTCAAGTAATGTATTTTAGGCACTTATCAGAAGACAACACCTGAAGTGAACCGAGCGTACTGAGTTTAACTACTAGGATCAACCTAAATTCACAAACCCTAAAGCATTCGACTGAGTTACACATTGAGAGCGTACTTCTTGTCGGCTCTGACAAATAGAATCCGTGACTAAGCGTACATGTTATCCAGTAATATAAGGAGTTTTGGGATATCTAAGCTTACCTATTATCATACCGTTGGTGTGATGAATGATTCTAATAAAAGATATATAAGTATACTACTCGAGTTAACGTTTGATAATGGAAAAGGACTCCGTAATCATCTCATTCTTATTATCTTTTTATTGTTCTCTTTAGTTAATTAAACTGATCCCTTTTTAGTATTTATTCTAGTTTTGATAATCTATATAACTTATTAATTACATATCTTTCTGTGGGAACGATCCTTACACCTGCTATATTAATATTTAATTAGTGAGAAATATCTTTAGTAATTTGTTGCACTTACGACACGCATCACCAACATCCTTTATTTTCTTTCGTGGAATTGAATCTTTTGTACCAAGAGGTCTTCCATGATTCAAGCATGGTTTAGAAACGTTATTTTTTTATTTAGAGGCGATTACTCTCGTTGGAGTATTTGTAGCAGGTATATATGACTTTGTTACTCTACCCGTGTCCGTGAATGCATCAGGCATTCTAGTCAAAATATTTTGCAAATATATGATCATTCTAACTTCAAGCTCACATTGGCTAGTGCGAGGATCAAGGTGAACTGAAGATGAAGTATTCCATGAAATTTCACGACGTTCCTCAAGCTTTAGTTTTTCTCTCCCTAACGACGAAAAATTTGACTCATCAAAATGGCAGTCTGCAAAACGTGTCATAAAAACATCTCATGTCAAAAACCAAAGTAGAATCCAAGCCGGTGTTTTAGGCCCATCTTATTTCTTTGTGGGGGAGCTATTGGGACATATACAACGCAACCAAAAATTCTTAAATACTAAATATTTGGTTGTTGTCCAAATACAAGTTGTACAAGCGAGTAGTTGTGATAATTGGTAGGTTGGATACGCAACAGCGCTGCCGCATGTAAAATTGCATGACCCCAAGCATAAATTGGTAATTTAGACTGAAAAATTAATGGTCGAACGATTAATTGTAATTGTTTAACAAATGTTCTGTTAAACTATTTTGGGTATGCGGGTGAGCAACAAGATGTTCAATGTCAATTCCAATTGACATGCAATAATCATCAAATGCTTTATACGTAAATTCACCAGCATTAACAAAAATACTAAAAGACATAGATGATGATTGTATACAAGAATGATATCAAAATAGTTTAGTTTTTATTATTATGTAGAGATCCCTACCTTAAAAGATTTCAAAAAAATCTTGATGCAAAACTTTTTATAGCACAACATTTTTTTTCCCAATAAATCATATTTTTTTATTTTTTATATTCTAACGTAGATAAATCTAAGAGCAAGAGAACAATGACTGAAAGTGATAGCTAAGTTTTGTGAAACAAAAATCAGAAAAAGAAAGAGAAATATGAAACCGACGGCTAGGGTATAATTTTTGGGTTTTTGAAAATAAATATAATTATATATATTAATAAACTTAAAGCAAGAGAGAGAATAGACTTGTGTATCCAACCACATGTAGGAGAAAATTATGCAACTACTAAAGAATATCACATATATTCATAAGGGATAAAGTTTACAATATCTCTTATTTCTAACCACCTAGAGAGATAAGAGCTACCCATCATAATTATTAGCAAATTTAGATTTAGTTATAAACACCCAAAAATAGGAATATGCACCCAACACTACACAAGTGAGTTTTGTATTCGAAAACCATGATCCGAAAACACCGGGTTTCACAGGTGCCAAAAGTTGTATGCATTTAGCAATTCTTCATGAGTGCCCCTTATCTTTTCCATGGTTGTCGATAGCACTTGCACATAAAATGACGATTTTTCTCCTTTTAGATAACTTCTTCTTCTTTTACTCCATATGACTCCAAAATTCCTAGAAAACAAGCATAATATACACAAAAAATACAAGAAAAACAGCAAAGAAAGCATAATCAATTGATACTAATTTATGTGTTTTAGACACCTATTAAATTCCCCCCACACTTAGATTTTGCTAGTCTTCGAGAACTAAACTAAACCAAACCAACCTAACTCACTTTCGGAGGAAACGGTTTCACTTAGCATGCGTAACAAGCCTTTGAACCCCTAAGTGTCTATAACGGACGAGTTATAGTCTCGTGAGGGTTTACAAGAGATATACCCACAAAACCTACTCCAACTCCTAAATACTTCAAAGTACAAGCATCCAAAGAGCTATGAGGACATAAAGTTTTTGCACCCGACAATAAGAAGTTAGAAGTACAAGAGAATTGCAAATATAAATACACTTAATCGACGAGAAAGTGAGTGTAATGTGTTAAACCAACGCCATATGAAAGGATGCATCCTTAATAGCAATCAATAAGCATTTCTCCTTTACTTCTGCCTCACCGATTAGTCACTCATAAAAACATAGAAATGGGTCGTTCATGTGTGCAAGATGCAATGAAGACAATAATACTTACACACAGAAAGATGATGTTTATTTTTAATTTCTGACGATCTTGAAGAAAGAAATTCAACCATATACGAGAGTGAGAATGCTCACTCACCTTCTCATCCGAGATACAAACAAACACTTTCCTATACAACGTCAAATATCTTCAGCTTCAACTATCAATTGTGAAACTTTACACGTTGTACTTCAACTTTTTATTTTCTCTCCCGGTTGATGAAAACCAATTCGTTCAACGGTCGGGATCCCTTGACAAATATTATAGCCATTACTTTTAATATATCCGACGGTTTCGAAATATGCTGACACGTCAACCAAAAATTCAGTTTTACTCGGCTCCTTGCAAGTCGAGCCAAAACTTCAATCCAAATTAAGAAAAAAAATCTACTTCTTCTGCGTAACCTATCATACAGGAAATTAATGATCTCTTCTGGATCATATTTTTCTCTACTGGCCAACACTCCAGAACTACATGATCAAGTAAAAAGCATATATAACAGAAATATATGATTTTTTCTTTTTATACTAACTGATAAGCTCAAGACCAATTCATGATCTACGTATATACATAGATAAGAATCATAATATATAATGTTGTCTGTAAGGTGGTGTTGATTACATGATTCGGTTTGAATTTTTTTTGTCTCAATTTTGACAGTAAGAAGAAGCAAAGATTAATTGATCACTACTAGTAAAAAGAAAATGTGAAAATTTATGTGAGACTTGGTTCACTGGACTTAATATGCAAAAAATTATCAAAGTTGAATTGTTGCAGTATTCCCTCTTTCAATTGCGAAAACCATAACATGATATGTTGATTCACTGAAAGAAGCTGATTCTTTTAACTGTAAGAAAAAAGTGTAAAACATAAAAAATTTAAAATCAACCGATTAAACAGATAGACTGATGATAAAAAATATCTTCAGAACTAAAATTTCTTTCAATAGAGATTCGTAAGGTAGAGAGAATATAGGGGGAAAGTAGTTATAGCAATATAATTTCTTTCCTTAGGTAACTAATTATTGGCTTGGCAGCCGAACAAAAATAGAGTAGTGATTGCCACATCATCAAAGTTCAAAACCGTTAGATAGCCATGAAGGGAAGGCTGCGATGTTTTGTTAAACAATTTTGTCAAAACATTTTGTTTAGTGATCCTGACCGTTCTTTCAATCCTTGTCCAAATTGTTGTTGTCTGAAAACTTCTTTTTAGATTTTTTCTTCTCTACGACATTTATAAATAAATATGAATATAAATAAATAATATAATAATAATAATTATTATTATTTTAACTATATTATGCAAACATTAATAAATATGATATGGAATAAGAAAATCGTAAGAAAAATACTTTAGTACTTGATTCTTCACAACTTTGGTATTTTTTTGTATCTAACATTCATAAAAGTTCACACATTTTGGTTTTTTTGCACTTGTACCTTTTCATCTTGTATGTAGACTTTTTCACCTTGTATTGTTGCTTGTACCATTGATGTTTTAAACTTTCTTCAAAGATTGTGGTTTCTTCCACTTGTTGATGATGATAAGTTTCTATTGACAACTTGTTTGAGACTAGTGACGTTTGCAATTCAGACTACAAGAATGAGGTTAATTCTGAATTCTGATGTCACCATCATGAGTAACAGAAATTAACACTCAAGAGATCAAAAGTAGTATTGAAATGGTGCGGGGTTGAGTAGCTCATCATTCTACTCAGAGTTAGTGCAGGTGAAACACTCGAAGCGGACACTATTGAAGGTTTAGTACCTTAATAAAAAAATTGAACGGTTAGTATCCACTAATGATTGATTAGATCTTTAATACTACATACCTTCCACACCTAATTCTCCACCGGCATGGCCGCATGGTTAAGTTTATCACAAAAACTATCCCGACGACTAAGAATACCGAATATAAATTTTCAAGCAATTCTAAGTTCAATTATTTGGTAAGAACTTTGTATGTAAAGTTAGTTAAAAGCTATGTTGTTACATATCGGATTTCGGTCTATATCGGTCGAGAGCGATACACTGGTACGCCGGTATATCGGGGAAATTTCGGTTAAAATTTCGGCGAAATATCGGTCCATTTATTTTATACCTATAATTTTATAAAAAAATAATAGTTCACATTTTATAAGTATAAATTTATTTCAAAACGTTATAATAAATTTTTTTTCATCTGAAATATATAAATCCATAGATTTCATATATAGTTCAAAGTTCAAACATGAAACAACAACTTCAAAGTTTACTGTCTAAAGTACTAATTAAACAACCATATTACAATTTTAATCAAACTCATTAGATTCATTATAGATATCATCACCAAGTAGTCCTCTATCCGTGTCCAACATCAATTGATCAGTATCATATGCATCAATGTCAGTGTCGCTGGATAAATAGACTTACTTCGAGAGCTACGAACTGACCCACTTGCTTCACCAATATTCTCCTGCAAATCATCCAAAATTACATTATCACCTTCCACATCCAAGTCATCCAAATTTTGTGGATCCAACCATTCATCATTTTCATCCTGTTCATCCAGAAAAATAG
>JAJJMC010014301.1:10438330-10448786 GCA_023531435.1 Papaver californicum | reverse complement strand
TTGTTTATTTCGATGATATTCTTCTTTATAGTACTAACATGGAATTGTATGTTCAACATCTTCGAGAAGTTCTCTCAGTTCTACGCAGGGAGAAATTATTTGCGGCCATCAAAAAGTGTTCATTCATGACAGATCGAGTTTTATTTCTCGGTTACGTCGTCACCAAGGATGGAATCAAGGTAGATGATTCCAAGGTTGAAGCTGTGAGAAACTGGAATACACCTACTACATTACACGAGGTAAGGAGTTTTCATGGTTTCGCTTCTTTTTACCGGCGTTTTATTCCCCACTTCAGCACCATCATGGCACCCATTACTGAATGCATGAAAGGAGGAAAGTTTTCATGGTCTGAGGAAGCTAACGAATCCGTTGAAGCTGTCAAGATAAAGCTGATAACTGCACCACTATTGGTGTTACCTGATTTCAGTAAGCCGTTTGAACTACACTGTGATGCATCGAAGGTGGGAATTGGAGCTGTTTTAAGTCAGGAAGGACGACCTATAGCGTATTTCAGTGAGAAGTTGAATGGTGCTAATCTCAACTATAGTACTTATCACGTGGAGTTTTATACTATAGTTCAAGCCTTGAAGCATTGGCGTCACTATCTAATTCATAAAGAGTTCATTATGTTTTCTGATCATGATTCTTTGAAGCACATCAACAGTCAAGAGAAGCTTTCTTCTAGACATAGTAAGTGGGCTGGTTATTTGCAAGAGTTCACTTTTGTACTGAAGCACAAAGCTGGGTCGCAGAATCAAGTTGCTGATGCCTTAAGAGAAGGAGTATGATACTCAACACCATGCGAACTGAGGTAATAAATTTTGATTCATATTCTGACCATATTCTAACCGATCCGAACTTTGCGGAGATTGTGGATGATATCAGTTCAGGCAAACGCAGTGATTACCTTATGCATGAAGGATTTCTCTTCAAAGGTAACCAATTGTGTATTCCTGATTCTAGTCTCTGTTTGAAGATTATTAAGCTGTTACATGACGAGGGACACATGAGAAGGGATAATACTTTCCAACTTTACTGGCCAACAATGAGACGTGAAGTTGCTAAATTCGTGGATAGATGTCGAATCTGTCAAGTTTCAAAAGGAAAAGCAACTAATGCAGGATTGTACATGCCATTGAAAGTTCCAAGTCAACCCTGGGACAGATTTGAGCATGGATTTTGTATTGGGTTTACCTCGAACTCAGATGGGACATGATTCAGTATTTGTAGTTGTTGACCGTTTTCAAAAATATCCCATTTTATTGCTTGGAAGAAGACTACTAATGCACTGAAGGTAGCTGAATTGTTCTTCCGGGAAGTGTATCGTCTACATGGAATTGCCATGTTCAATTGTTAGTGATCGAGACACAAGATTCCTTAGTTATTTCTGGAAGACCTTGTGGAAATTAGTTAATACAAGGCTTAACTTCAGTAGTGCGTATCATCCTCAAAGTGATGGCCAAACAGAAGTTGTGAATCATTTGTTGGGTGATATACTACGGTGTATGGTTGGAGAGAATCCGAAAAGTTGGGATCAAAAACTTTGCCAAGCTGAATTTGGAATTAGTCGTTCAGTAAACCGTAGTCTGGGAATGAGTCCGTTCGAGGTTGTTTATGGCTACAATCCACTAGCACCAGAAGATTTAGCACCTGTTCTTGATCTGAAGAGAATTGAAGTTCGTGCCGAAGAACGTATCCAACAGTTGCAACAGGTTCACAAGTTGGATGAAGATCAGTTGTTTCGAACTAATGAGAGGTATAAGGAGGCGGCAGATAAGAAACACAGAGTTGTGGATTTTGCAGTAGGAGATTTTGTGTGGGAAATATTGACAAAAGATCGTTTTCCAGTTGGCGAGTATAACAAACTGAAGGCGCAGCAAGATTGGTCCCTTGGAAATTGTCGCGAAGATTAATCCTAATGCCTACAAGTTAAAGCTTCCAAGTCACATCCGAACTTCTGATGTTTTTAATGTCAAACACTTGGTGCCGTATAATGGTGATAATTCTGATGATGACCAAGAAAATTCAAGGGCGAATTTCTCTCAACCCCGGGAGAATGATGCAGATGAGCAGGCTATAGCCTATATGGAGGCTAAAGACCCGAGTGTCGTAATTTAGCTCAAAAAGGGTCCAATTTGATTGGAAACGGGCCAACGATCGTGACATGAGAGGATCAGTCCTCTCATGGTCTTCAGATTTTAGCCAAATTCCATCGTTTAGGGCTTCAAACATGCGTTTTTGCTATTTTAGGAAAGTTTTTGTTTTTTTAATAACTACTTCGTTAGGAATCCGTTTGGGTCGCCGTTTGCGGCAAATAGTTTTATTTTATGATTACTTTCAGTATTTTAGGTCGACCAAAATTTGCCAAAAATAGCAAATTAGGGTTTGAGTCGGTTTAGGGGTTTTTTCATCCTTTCTTGACTAGCAAGTTAAGGTTTTTCCCCAAGTCTATAAATAGAGTCCTCTATGTATTACTTTATACAGTTGAATTTGATTAATAAGAATTATTTTCTTAAACTTGTTCAAGTTTAATCGATTTTTGTTTATAGTCGGGAAACCGAAGTCTAAATAATTATCGTTGTTCATAGTAGATATTCCTAGGAATATTTGAAGTCTGAACAAAACCTCTCTTTTCTTTCTTTTCTTTATTATCCGCTGCATCAGTTGGTATCAGAGCGAAGTCGATTCTAGGGTTGATAAGATGCCACCAAGAGTAGCAATCGGTCAGGGTCGAGGTCGAGGTCGAGGAGGAGGTCCAGAAGGTTTCATTCCATGGAGATGTAGAGAAGAATTCATTGAAGATGACCAAGGTTTGCTGGGTCGGTTTAACCTTCATAAGGAAGAAGAAGATGATAACGCTAACCCTTTTGCTAGAGGGCATTGCGAAGGTAGAATAAATCAACGAGAGGATTTTGATCGTTGGAAAGCAGGAATAAAAGTAGAGATCCCAGAATTTTATGGTGGTTTGGAACCGGAAAAGTTTCTCTCCTGGTTGAATACGGTTGAGGAAGTATTGGAATTCAAAGAAGTACCAGATAACAAACGAGTTTCGTTGGTAGCGACTATGTTTCATGGGAGGGCTAATTCGTGGTGGCAACAACACAAGCTACTACGCAGTCGCAAAGGAAAAAAGAAGTTAGTATCATGGGAGAAGTTGAAGAAACACATGAGAACGGAGTTTTACCACATAACTACATTGGATTGATGTACCAGCAGCTGCAAAACCTACGCAAGGGAGTACGTTATATAGACGACTACACCAAGGAGTTTTACCGACTCCTTTCTCTTAACGACTTGTCAGAGTCAGATGAGCAAAAAGTCGCTCACTATATGGGTGGTCTCCCTCAACAATATCAGGATACACTCAATATGTTTGATTGCTGCTCTATTTCGGATGCACATCATAGAGCAAGGCATATAGAGAAACAAGTAGGACGTAGAAGCCTAAATTGGGGTATCAATGTGGCAGCATCTCCAGCAAGTAACCGTAGTACTTCAACACCTAGTACTGCTAGTAAACCTAATTCTTCGTCAACACCAAATAAAACCCCAGCTACCACTTTTGGAGGTAGGTGTAATAAGTGCGGAGAATATGGGCACAAAGAAAGTGACTGTCAAAAAACAGAACGAGCGAACAAGGTATTTTTCACTGAAACGACCGTGAAGAAGATGGCTGGGTAACTGATTACGAAGAGGATCAGGAGGATGATTCTGACCTTGTCGATGAAGTAGTTGCTGGAGATAAAGGAGTGAACTTTGTAGTCCGAAGAAGTTGTCTCACTCCACGAAAAGATGAGGGCGACAGCTGGTTGTGTAACAATATATTACAGTTGATGTGTACGATCGAAGGAAAAGTTTGTCGTCTAGTTATTGATCCTGGAAGTTATGAGAATATTGTTGATGAAGAGGTCGTAAAACGATTCAAGCTGGAAACCAAGGCACATCCACATCCATACAAGCTTTCTTGGCTTAAGAAAGGGAATGAGGTAAAAGTAAACAAACGTTGCTTGATTTCTTTTTCAATTGGTAACAAATATAAAGATAAAATATGGTGTGACGTTACTAGTATGGATGCTTGTCACTTGTTGTTGGGTCGTCCATGGGAGTTTGACAGGAAAAGTAGTCATGACGGGTATAAGAATACCTACAGTTTTTTATGGAACGACGTACGTATAGTACTTGTACCCAGTAAAGAGAGTGCACCTACACCAACTACTGGAGAAGCTACCAATCTCTTGTCGTTTAAGCAGTTTGAAGATGAGGTAGGAGACGCAGGTGAATTGTATGTGTTGATTGGCAAAGAAGAACAACATGATGAAAGTATTATTCCCATTGCAGCTCAACCTTTAATTAAGGAATTTATGGATGTTTTTCCTAACGAGTTACCGGATGAGCTACCACTCTCCGGGATATACAACACCGTATTGATCTCGTTCCTGGATCAAGCTTGCCAAATAAAGCGCATTACAGAATGAGTCCTAAGGAGCATGAAGAACTTCGTGTCAGGTGGAAGATTTGCTACATAAAGGATTGATCCGACAGAGTCTAAGTCCTTGTGCAGTACCAGCCTTGCTGATTCCAAAGAAACATGGAACGTGGAGAATGTGTGTTGACAGTCGAGCCATCAACAAAATCACAGTCAAATACCGTTTTCCAATTCCAAGGTTGGATGACTTGTTAGATCAGTTGTGTGGAGCAAAGGTGTTTAACAAACTCGACTTGAAGAGTGGGTACCATTAGATCAGAATTCGTGAAGGTGATGAGTGGAAGACTGCTTATAAAACTCGAGAAGTATTATATGAGTGGCTGGTTATGCTATTCGGGTTGACTAATGCGCCAAGTACATTCATGGGTATCATGAATCAAGTACTCAGACCCTTTATCGGTACTTTTGTGGTTGTTTATTTCGATGATATTCTTCTTTATAGTACTAACATGGAATTGCATGTTCAACATCTTCGAGAAGTTCTCTCAGTTCTACGCAGGGAGAAATTATTTGCGGCCATCAAAAAGTGTTCATTCATGACAGATCGAGTTTTATTTCTCGGTTACGTCGTCACCAAGGATGGAATCAAGGTAGATGAGTCCAAGGTTGAAGCTGTGAGAAACTGGACTACACCTACTACATTACACGAGGTAAGGAGTTTTCATGGTTTCGCTTCTTTTTACCGGCGTTTTATTCCCCACTTCAGCACCATCATGGCACCCATTACTGAATGCATGAAAGGAGGAAAGTTTTCATGATCTGAGGAAGCTACGAATCCTTTGAAGCTGTCAAGATAAAGCTAATAACTGCACCACTATTGGTGTTACCTGATTTCAATAAGCCGTTTGAACTACAATGTGATGCATCGAAGGTGGGAATTGGAGCTGTTTCAAGTCAGCAAGGGCGACCTGTAGCGTATTTCAGTGAGAAGTTGAATGGTGCTAAGCTCAACTATAGTACTTATGACGTGGAGTTTTATGTTATAGTTCAATCCTTGAAGCATTGGCGTCACTATCTAATTCATAACGAGTTCATTATGTTTTCTGATCATGATTCTTTGAAGCACATCAACAGTCAAGAGAAGCTTTTTTCTAGACATGGTAAGTGGGCTAGTTATTTGCAAGAGTTCACTTTTGTACTGAAGCACAAAGCTGGGTCGCAGAATCAAGTTGCTGATGCCTTAAGACGAAGGAGTATGAAACTCAACACCATGCGAACTGAGGTAATAGATTTGATTCATATTTTGACCATATTCTAACCGATACGAACTTTGCGGAGATTGTGGATGATATCAGTTCAGGCAAACGCAGTGATTACCTTATGCATGAAGGATTTCTCTTCAAAGGTAACCAATTGTGTATCCTGATTCTAGTCTCCGTTTGAAGATTATTAAGGAGTTACATGACGAGGGGCACATGGGAAGGGATAAGACTTTCCAACTTTACTGGCCAACAATGAGACGTGAAGTTGCTAAATTCGTGGATAGATGTCGAATCTGTCAAGTTTCAAAAGGAAAAGCAACTAATGCAGGATTGTACATGCCATTGAAAGTTCCAAGTCAACCCTGGGCAGATTTGAGCATGGATTTTGTATTGGGTTTACCTCGAACTCAGAGGGGACATGATTCAGTATTTGTAGTTGTTGACTGTTTTTCAAAAATGTCCCATTTTATTGCTTGCAAGAAGACTACTAATGCACTGAAGGTAGCTGAATTGTTCTTCCGGGAAGTGTATCGTCTACATGGAATTGCCATGTTCAATTGTTAGTGATCGAGACACAAGATTCCTTAGTTATTTCTGGAAGACCTTGTGGAAATTAGTTAATACAAGGCTTAACTTCAGTAGTGCGTATCATCCTCAAAGTGATGGCCAAACAGAAGTTGTGAATCGTTTGTTGGGTGATATACTACGGTGTATAGTTGGAGAGAATCCGAAAAGTTGGGATCAGAAACTTTGCCAAGCTGAATTTGTATTTAATCGTTCAGTAAACCGTAGTATGGGCATGAGTCCGTTCGAGGTTGTTTATGGCTACAATCCACGAGCACCAGTAGATTTAGCACATGTTCCTGATCTGAAGAGAATTGAAGTTCGTGCCGAAGAACGTATCCAACAGTTGCAACAGGTTCACAAGTTGGCTGAAGAATAGTTGTTTCGAGCTAATGAGAGGTATAAGGAGGCGGCAGATAAGAAACGCAGATTTGGATTTTGCAGTAGGAGATTTTGTGTGTGCAATATTGACAAAAGATCGTTTTCCAGTTGGCGAGTATAACAAACTGAAGGCGCGCAAGATTGGTCCCTTGGAAATTGTCGCAAAGATTAATCCTAATGCCTACAAGTTAAATCTTCCAAGTCACATCCGGACTTCTGATGTTTTTAATGTCAAACACTTGGTGCCGTATAATGGTGATAATTCTGATGATGACCAAGAAAATTCGAGGGCGAATTTCTCTCAACCCCGGGAGAATGATGCAGATGAGCAGGCTATAGCCTGTATGGAAGCTAAAGACCCGAGTGTCGTAATTTAGCTCAAAAAGGGTCCAATTTGATTGGAAACGGGCCAACGATTGTGACTTGAGAGGCTCTGTCCTCTCTGGTCTTCAGATTTTAGCCAAATTCCATCGTTTAGGGCTTCAAACAGGCGTTTTTGCTATTTTAGGAAAGTTTTTGTTTTCTTAATAACTACTTCGTTAGGAATCCGTTTGGGTCGCCGTTTGCGGAAAATAGTTTTATTTTATGAGTACTTTCAGTATTTTTGGTCGACCAAAATTTGCCAAAAATAACAAATTAGAGTTTGAGTCGGTTTAGGGGTTTTTTCATCCTTTCTTGACCAGCAAGTTAGGGTTTTTCCCCAAGTCTATAAATAGATTCCTCTATGTATTATTTTATACAGTTGAATTTGATTAATAAGAATTATTTTCTTAAACTTGTTCAAGTTGAATCAATTTTTGTTTATAGTCGGGAAACCGAAGTCTAAATAATTATCGTTGTTCATAGTCGATATTCCTAGGAATATTTGAAGTCTGAACAAAACCTCTCTTTTCTTTCTTTTCTTTATTATCCGCTGCATAGAATTGGTATTTGGATTTTCTTCTTTCGTAATACTCTATTTCCACTTCTTTTAGAGATGTAACCTAACAAAAGACATAAAATACAAAAGTAATAATCATACAAGGTAATTCATAAAAAATCTAACAAATAAGTGTAAGAAAATAGTACTCAAAACTTGTAAATTATGCACTTATCACTCATCACTCATTTATACATCACTTTTTGTGTCATTGTGATTTTCACACTCTAAACTCTTTATTATGACTTTCTTTACTGCATCATCACCCTCTAAATCGAACATTTGTTGAGCTAAAGAATCAATCACATAAACTAAGAAACAAGAATCTACGTCACTAGGGTATCTCATAGCCTCAAATATATTGAAGCTTATGGTTTCACTGGCAAATTCTAGAGTTAAGTTATCTTTGAAGACATCAATCTTAGTTCTAGCAATTCTCGTGAAAAGTCTACCCAACATCAGATGTGTAGGCGAAGCTGAATCTTCGTCCCTTTTTTCTTAAACATAGAAGTCTACAGGAATAATACGCTCGTTAACCCGTACCAAAACATCTTCCACAACCCTTTCCAGGTAAGTGTTAGACTTATCAGCAAGTTAAATAATAATACTGGGTTTTTTAAGTCTAGCAAAGCAATTTAAACATAGTTTTACCAATTGTGCATGGTATAGCGAAACTATTGAGATCTTTCAATTTAGGTGGGAGTTTCATTTAAAGATATGCCAAAGCATTCTCTCTCTCACACTCATTACTTTATTTCCGGTAAATTTGTGTTTGTTAGTGCACAATTCCTTCGAGAACTTTTGCATAGTGAGGAAATTTCTTTATCGTTTCAATGAGGGGCATGTTCACTTGGACCTTTTTGAAGATGTATCGAATCTCTCTTTCTTGCGTCTCCTTCGTAGACTTTGCAAAGCTACTAAGAAAAAGTGGAGGAGTGACATTAGTTGAAACAAGAGGTTTAGAGTTAGGATTTGTTATCATATTAACCTTTTTAGGGGCTATTTTTTCCATTTCTTGGTCTAAAATAGGTTCTTGTGATTTCGGTGATGTTATCGGTTTCTTTACGTACTTCCCACTTCTAATTCAATAGCATTGACATTCTCTCTAGGATTAACCACTGTTTGGGAAAGGATTTTTCCTACTGCTTGTGCTTCCAACTTTCTCGCGGTAGTATCTAGTTGACCTACTTCATTTGCATATCTTTCATATCCATCTCTGTCTTTTGCATGTAAGCTTTAAGAAACTCTTCCATATTGGAGCCCTGATTCTAAGGTTGAAATTGTTGTTGAAAGCCATTCTGATTGTTGAAAGTAGGAGTTAAAATTACGGCTTGCTTGTTAGCATATCTGAAATCAGGATGATCTCTCCACCCTAGGTTGCATGTGCTAGAGTGTGGACCGTATCTCTTCTTTTGATTAGGAAATACCACATTAGCTTGCTCAACTTCTTCGAGTATATGATGGAATGATCATTGTTACCATTTGTTGTATCATTTTCTCCATGTTACCCATTCTATGTTCTAGGTGTGAAGCATCACCTATTTCATTCACTTTCCTCACCATTGGTTCATCTTTAGTGTATAATTGTTGCGTTTTTGCAGCCATGCTCTCTATCAAGATTGTAACTTCTTAAATGGTCATGTTGGTTAGTGCACCACCACTTGCTGCATCAATCAAGTGTCTCTTATTAGGAAGAAACCCTTCATAGAAATACTGAATGACGAGTCGATCACTGATTTAGTGGTGTGGAAATCATAGCTAAAAGCTTCTTGTACCTCTCCCAATACTCATATAGAAGTTCTCCAGATACCTGTCTAATACCACTTCTCTTTGCTAATCGGTGCTGCTTTTGGTGCTGGAAAATACTTCTCAAGGAATAAATTCTTATCGCATTCCATGTTGTGATACACCCAGGGGGTAGGTAGCACAACCATTTTCCTGCAGAATCGTAAGTGAAAAAAGAAAGGTTTTGTACCCCTATCAGTGTTTTTACCTGCCAGCTTCAAGCTAGTCACAACATGATGAAACTATTGCAAGTGAAGATTAGGATCTTCTCCCGCTAACACTCTAAATTTGCACGACAAGTGAATCAGTTGCGGCTTCAACTCAATTATCCCATGATGTGGTCGTCTACACGTCAAAATTATTTATTACTTTCTCACTACTTAAGATTTATATGAAGCACGGGTAAAAAATGATTGTTCCCAAAGGGAGGTCTTAGTTGTCTAATGATTTCAATATATTATTATGTAAAAAGGGGGGATTTTTCTGATTTTATGAAAAGGTTAACTAAACTAATTATGAAAGCAAGAATAAAAGAATGCAAATATGAGGATGGGAATGATTAAGGAATTCCTATCAATCAATGAAATAGAGCATAATCGATTTACCTGTATATTTCTATCAATGTTTAACTTATTCACCACCCTAGAATAAGGTCTCTAGAGAATACTATCCAAATCGACCACCTAGAATAAGTTTTCTAAGTGTAATCGACTCGGAAGGGTTAAGTTCCGTGAATTTGGGTAAGACTTAGCCACGCACTCATAAACTCAGATTGTTATCTAAGGTAATTTTCTACTTCTCAATTGTTTAACAATAAAAAATTGCTACTTCTTGTTTTGAACTCTAGACAATTACAGGTCGAAGAATTCACAACTAGTAATTAACCATCAACTAGCTACTGGATTACGCGCTCGAGCAACTTGAAAACAAATCATATATCATTCACACGGTAGAAAATTAACAATAAATAAAATAGATATTGAAATAAACTTTATATAAATTAATAACTCATATTCATGACATTAAGTTCAACCCTAATCAAATAATAAAATTAGCTAACTCATAATGGAGTTCATAAAATTAAATTGAAGAAATAATTGCAAACCCTAGAAGTCGAGA
>JAJJMC010014301.1:10427758-10438230 GCA_023531435.1 Papaver californicum | reverse complement strand
CCATTGCTATTAAGAATTTCAAAACTATTTTGAGTTGCAAAAAAAAAAAAAAGGAGTAGAGAGGTGAGAAGAGAACTAGATGAAAATATAGATATTTCCCTCTCTTGTTGAAGTTGCTCTTATATAGCTTCTCTTGTCTTCCAATTCTAAAAAGAACTCAAAAACTCTAACTTTCCATATCTAGGTCAAGCCCAAACACACACTAACAAAATTAGACTCTAAGAGAAAGCGCACACTCATTAAGCCCAAACAGTTTATTAAAACTATCCAATCGGTCAAGCCTGTCAGATTGGAAAAATTGACAAGCTAAGACTACACCAAATTCAGGTTTCTGCAACAAAAACCGCAATGGCTTAGTTGTCGTTGCAAATTTGCAACTAAAACCGGTTGTTACAAAAATTTCGCAACTGCGCATTGCTATTAAGAATTTCAAAACTATTTTTAGTTGTTGCAATTCGCAACGACTGATAATTGACATTCGCAAGTCGACCGTGTATGGGGCAACACCTGAGTGTGTGGAAATTAATTTGTTTCCTCCCAAAATTTTGAAATGCTTTAAATCTGAAATATTTTTCCACCCCTATGTTGGCTAATTTCCTAACATAACACCCCTACTTCTCTTCTTCTACTTCACTTTTTATTTCTCGATTAGAAGCCTATGGTACATGTAAGTCTGCAGAATCCCGAAAACCTCTATCTCTTTGTCGCCATTGAAGAAGAAATAGATAGTAGAGATGTTAGAACTAAGGTTTGTACAAGGGTGTTTGTTGAAGAAAGTAATAGAGTCATTGAAAGATCTAATAAATGATGAGATCTTTGATTGTTCATCAACTTTGTTATCACTGCAAGATATGGATTCAAGTTGTATTGATTTATTACTTCGATATGAAGTTTGAACATTATCAACTGATGAATCTCGTAAAGAACTTAAACCTTAATTTTTGAAGAAATCCAAAGGTAAGATCTAGGTTTATTATATATAGAAAGAGGATTTCGGTGTTAGCCTTATTGTACTCAATTAAGGGTATGAAGCTATAAAAGCTTTAAGCAAGATAGGGTTTCATTTTTACATCGTTTGATCATGGGGATTTTCTCATTTTAATTAGAATAAGTAAAATTTGTTTCAGTATAGCAAAACTAGGTTAGTTCATTCTGATTATTTTGTCTCGCTTTGCTTTTTTAATTAAATTCCCGTTTCAAGTTGTAGTATGATGTCCTATCTAATAGGGTATATATAATTGTTTGTACCTAAAAATTGCTCCAAGGAAAAACAATGTAATGTTAAAGTACTTTTTTAGGTTCGAGGATCAAAATCGTACAAAACAAATCCAAACAAGAATAATTTCTGTCTTCGTTTTGGTTTGATTACAAAGAGAAGAAATGGGTTGATCTTAGGGGAGGGAAGCAAAGAAAGTTGAAGGAATTTTATGTGTGTGTTGAATGGTATGTAGAGTGTAGAATAACAAAGTTTATGAGAATGATTTATATCTCTTCTCCGTTCTGTCCATTATTTGGAATTGAATAAGCAACCTATTTATAACCTTTTAGACCACACACTTTCATTGTAAAGTAGTGGTAGTTCTGGGGAGATGGAGAAGTGGAGGTTATGGGAATAACCGTCCACCTCGTCCTCGGAAGTTTCTGGAATCTTCTAGATTATTACTCCAATATCTCTACAACCGCTCCAACTTACCACTCACTCTATAACTTCCTTGTCATGGGGTGTTTGCCACGCCCATGTTGTTGTAAACCGCCAGACCAAACCCCATGTTTTATCCCCCCATTGTAATATGATTTGATGTCTCGTAGGAGTTAGTGGGGTCATGGCTTCAAAGCCATGAGCTTTATTATAAAATAATATTTGTAATTGACTTTATGCCAATTTTGTCATAGTAATGGATTAAAGTAATGGTGTTAGCTTGATCGAGAGAGAGAAATGGTGTAGATGGGAAAATAATGGTGCTAGCTTGAGCGAATAGCATGGAAGCAGCAAGGCATAGCAATGGCGTGGCAGTAGCATAACAATGGCGCGGGTGGGGATCTAGCTTTGGCGCTAGCGTGGTGGCCCCGGCGCTAGAGCTAGCGCTAGCATTAGCGTCTGGCCTTGGCGCTAGCGTTATGGCCCCAGCGTTGGAGCTAGCGCTAGCATTAGCGTTGTGGCCCCAGCGCTGGAGCTAGCGCTAGCATTTGCGTTGTGGCCCTAGCGTTGGAGCTAGCACTAGCATTAGCGCTTGTCCTTGGCGCTAGGGTTTTGGCCCCAGCGCAAAAGCTAGCGCTAGCATTAGCGCCTGGTCTTAACGCTAGCGTTGTGGCCCCAGCGATGAAGCTAGTGCCAGCGGTAACGCTTGGCCTTGGTGCTAGCGCTGTAGTCTATCGGCACTGGCACTTAGCCTTGACGATATGGTTGGCCTTCTAGCAATGGTTTTGCGTGGCTTCTTTCAACTTGGTTGCTTTTGTTGACTTTGTTGATTTGATTATTTTGGCACATTTGTGATAGAAGCGTTGCTAGGGCTTACTAAAGCATATGCTTGTTGTTGTCAGTGTTATAGCCTATATGCTATTATTTATTGATATTGACTAATGCTATGACCATGAGTATGGCCTATTTAAGATTTCTCAGTCTTGTGAGATTTAATTGTTTGGCATTTATGCCTAACTTTTGTACAGTGCATACAGAACACCTTCAAGAGATTCAGCTTTGGAAGTTTGCAATCTTGAATTTATGCTTGATGCGACTCTGCAATTAGATATTATGATACATTTAGTAGCACATTTATTCGAGAATAGTGTGAAATCTCAGAATGACCATTGTGCCCTATTCGCTCGACTTTTTTGTAAAATTATTTTACCCCTGGTCCAAATCTTGATGAATATGACTTTTCATCTCTAATTATAAAATGACCATTTTGATTTGATGACGCTCCGATGATGTGAAATAATCGTTGAAGGAACAATAGTTGATGTGATAGATCCTTTAGGATGATAGAGCGTTGTCTGAAGAGCATAAACTAGTGAAGTGTGGCTGATTTGTATGATGGAGGGACTAAAATCAACCCGTGTGTAGCATGAGACCATGGCTTTAAAGAGGAAATCCTTGTTTGACCATTACCGACCATCAATACTTTCTTTGAGTTGTGTGAAGGTACTGATGTATAGATGCTTTCGTCAGGATGATACGAGTAGGGTTTTGTCGCTACTACCGTTGTTGATTAAATACTCTGTTTGAAGAAGGTGGATGCGTTAAAACTCTGAAACTGAGGAATCCTTCAGTCCCCAGGTGCAGTTATTTTGGTTTGTTGCTTGACAATAAAAGATTTAATAGTATCATCATGAGTCCATGCCTCGAGGGTCTGATCAGGAAAGGGTAGCCAGGAAGGTTGATATCTCCTATTATTGTTGCTGCCTTCACACACCATGGTTGAAGCAAAAACTTGAATTGAAGTTGGAGTCCTTATTAGCGCCCCGGGATGTTGAGTTGCAACTGCGACGTTTTTCATGAGCGTTGACTGAATGAAACTGTTTCTTA
Organism: Papaver californicum; assembly: GCA_023531435.1. Lineage (NCBI taxonomy): Eukaryota > Viridiplantae > Streptophyta > Magnoliopsida > Ranunculales > Papaveraceae > Papaver > Papaver californicum. The sequence continues at coordinate 10,434,704 of JAJJMC010014301.1, read as the reverse complement.
TTCTGACCTTTTGGTTTATAAGCTTGTTTTCCCTTCTTGAATGTGATGATGATATGCTTGGAATATTCATATAAGCGAACTTCTATAGAAATACCAAGGGTAAAGAGGATGAGCTGGGGGGATGGTTTGTCGCCGATGTAGTGTTACGGGTATCTTCAAAGACTATGTTCCTGGAGGCGTCTCTTAAGCTATCCTTTGAATCCATGATTGTAATAGGGGATGGGCTACGGTGAGCAATACCCTGTCATACTCCTTTCTGATTACTGAAGTTGTATTTTATGGAGTAGACTTGGGATGTGTCTCAGCCTCATCAGGGGTTGCAGGCGCCTATCATATTTGATGACTTAGTTGGGAGGGGTGAAGACTTCTTTGCCGCATGTCTTTGGAGAGTAGAGGGACTTGTCAAGATAGTGACTCTCTGGTTGACCGTCTCTTATAGGCTGGAGAGATTCTTGACAGTGAGGGGATCTTGTGCAAATATTCAGTCCCCAAGTATGGTTCTTGTGATCCTTCGGATGCAGATGCTGAAGATGATGCTCTGGATGGTGTCTTTGCGTAGGATGCCAATGCGATGAAAGCTGCACCAACTGAGTATCTGAATGCTAGAATTGACTTTTACTTCAAGTTTGACAGGAGCCGACTCTTGGAGGAAGCTGAGATAACTAATCTTGTCATCGTATAGCTTTGTCGTCATATTTGAGCCATTCATGAGAACTTGAAAGAAGTAGGTAATCTTCGGCTTAGAAGTGATTACTGAAGCTTTTGCACAAGTGGAGAAAACGCATGCTGATAATTCTTAACCAGTCTTCAAGGATTTCTTTTTAAGCAGTAAGTTTTGAGAGTTTTTATGTGTTTCTGAGATAACCAATTTTTGTGGTTTTATATAGGGATTTTGAGTAGGTAGATTTTGAATGGTTTGCAAAGGATTTTTCTGAATAAAGAAATAATACTTTGTTCAATTGAAATCCTAAACATGAATGTAAGGTGCTTCAATTAGTTTAGAGAAATTGCAAAAGCAGGAAAATATTGCTAAGGGGTGGCGAATTTCTTAAGTCTTTACAACCTTGTCAGGGATGCTGGAGTGTTTAAGACTTGACAGATTTAAGCTTCGTGCCATGTATGATTACCCATGTTAGCTTATTTGTATTGATAAGTTTGTAATGTTCACCTAATATAGTTTTAAGAACCAAATGTGGCTTTTCTCTAGGAGAGGTAGTAGTGTCTCTGATTTAGAAAGTATTGGGTTTGGTTATCTCAGGTTGATGACACATTTCAGAATGATTCGGTTATTGGTTTTAATGTTCCCAGTATAGATAACTATATCCCTTTAATAAAATTTTGAAAATGATCATCTTCCTCTCCAAACCGTCAAGTCATGGTGGGGTTAACACTCGTGTCAAGTCCCCAAGAGTTGATGGGACGTAGGAATGCTAGTTTTAAAGAGAGATGCTAAACAAAACTTACTTGTAGGCGGAATCCATGGGTGTACAACATCCCTTTTCCTCTATGCATTCGTTTAGTGTCCATACCTGTTGCTCGGTGATATTCTAGATATGAGCAATCTTTATATATTGTTGGCTTGTTGACGCATACCGGTGGGTCCCTTGGTGACGATTCTGCAGAGATGCGTCAAGTCTTGACCTATTGTTATGGATCCACGAACGTCCTAGAATCATGTCGTAAACTGGATTTACATGATTGTTGCTGGTGAATTGGCAACGGACACTCTTGGCCATAAAATGGTGGTGGTAGTGGTCTCTTCTGAACCTTTATGAATGAAGAAGTTTGATTGTTGTATCCCTGGTTGCTTTTTTATGATGGGGATCTCGTCATCGTATCGAATGTTGATTCTAAAACACGCAGCTTGCTCTACTTAAGGAATTCGTGTCTAGTGAGCCTTCTGATGTACGCTGTGAGCCTTCAGAGAATTAATTAGCATCTCATCCGAACTTGAAAAATACATTTGAAGCGAGGCACGACTCGATAATCACCTTGACACAGGTATCTCGAATCATCCTCTATTTAATCACATTCTTTTACTCATTAATTAAATGTTTAATTTGTTTGTTGCAGTAGTGGCTCCCGAAATACTTCGTGTCTGATGATGTAACGAATGCTACTCTTTAATATGAAATGAAGAGACATCGGGTATTTATTCCTGGAAGTAGGGATCGTCCCTCGAAGAAGGTAAGTGTCTTGTATTTTATCTTGCTCTTCTTCTCTGTATGAAGTATATTTATACCTTGTCTTTGATGAATATCTTTGTATAGCCTTAGGGCGTAACTCGTCAGAGTAACTTGAGTATTCAAACCTTTAAATTTGATGTCCCGGCTGTTCCTGGTGCTTCATATGCTTATGTCGTGAGTAAAGCTTCCTTTATAAATCCCTGAATAACGATTCCATGTCTTGTTGACTTTGATAGATTCTGATTCTTGTGAATAATTGTTATGCTTAAATGACTGGAAACGGGAATACTTTGATGTTAGAAAGCACCGTCATGGTTGGAAGCTCTGAAGAAGAAGATAATGACGACCAGGGACTTGAGAAATCATCAGTATTGAAGTAATCAAAGAATCCGGGGTTGAGGGTGAAGAACTCGGCGGCGAATCATATTATGAAGTGCCTTATGATTATAATGACTTGTTGGAGCTCCAAGTAAGTTTGTTGCATTATTTTATAATCATAATAACATAATTATAATTCTCCAAACACCAAATATATAGAACCATGTATGATTTCATGTAGAATTTTGGCGATTTTCGTTGTCATAAAATTTCAGATTCAGGTCTTCCTGCCGTAATAGCCGTAGAATCCTCGTCCGAAGTCGGAATGAGGTGGTTGACCTCTCATTATTTATCAAAGAGGAATATCTAACTTCTACAAAAAGAATTTCTGAATATGGAGTTCGTTTTCTAGGTGAAAATACCTGACACCGAGCGTCCATAACTTTTCCAGGCAAAATTCTGTAGGTTTTCAGTTGTCATGTAGTCGATCGTTTTATCTTCCCTTATTAGATCGCTTCTTCAATTGGCGATCCCTTTTAGCATGTTGTATTAGATATCAATATGAATCATTTGGTATATAAATCATCTCCAAATTCATCACCAATTAGAGCCAGTTTGAGTTCTTCCGGATGGTTATGTAAAAACGTTTCTGACGACATTTTTGCAAAACGACCCATATCTTTTCTAAACCATATGCCATGACCCAAAACACTTTTTAATGAATGTTTAGGTTGATAACGGACATATTTTATGAACTTTATGATCTATGCTTCAATTCCTTATGTTTTAGCTATTTTGTGTAGTACCCACAATTTTCGCATGACGCTTACTTAGGGATGCGTCATGGCATGGGATGAAGCTTCATCCTATGCTTATAAAGCTTACTCAGATATGCATTAGGGTGTAGATGCCTTGACCTTGAAATTATAGTGCAAAGGCACTATTATTCCGTGATGCATAATTGAGAAGGCATCAATGACCCTATGTGGAGTACCCGAGAGCACATCATAGTGCAAAGACACTATTATGCCGTGATGCACGATTGAGAATGCATCACTGACCCTATTCGGAGTACCCGAGAGCGCATCATACTGCAAAGTCACTATTATGCCGTGATGCATGAGAAGGCATCACTGACCTTATGTGGAGTACCCGAGAGCACATCATAGTGCAAAGGCAATATTATTCCGTGATGCATGATTGAGAATGCATCATTGAACCTATGTGGAGTACCCGAGAGCGCATCATAGTGCAAAGGCACTATTGTGCCGTGATGCATGATAGAGAATGCATCACTGACCCTATGTGGAGTACCTGAGAACGGATCATAGTTCTAAGGACTATTATGTCGTGATGCTTAATTGAGAATGCATCACTGACCCTATGTGGAGTACCTGAGAGCGCATCATAGTGCAAAGGCACTATTATGCCGTGATGCATGATTGACAATGCATCATTGTCCCTATGTGGAGTACCTGAGAGTGCATCATAGTGCAAAGGCACTATTATGCCGTGATGCATGATTGAGAATGCATCATTGACCCTATAAGGAGTACCCGAGAGCATCATAGTGCTAAGGTACTATTATGCAATGATGCATGATTGAGAATGCATCACTGAACCAATGTGGCGTATGCGAGAAGGCATTATAGTGTTAATGCACTATTATGCCGTGATGCATGATTGAGAATGCATCACTAAGCCAATGTTGCATATCCGAGAATGCATTATAGTGCAAATGCACTATTATATCGTGACTCATGATTGAGAATGCATCACTTAACCAAAGTTGCATATTCGAGAATGCATTATAGTGTTAATGCACTATTATGCCGTGATACATGATTGAGAATGCATCACTTAACCAAAGTTGCATATCCGAGAATGCATTATAGTGCTAATGCACTATTATGCCGTGATGCATGATTGAGAATGCATGACTTAACCAAAGCTGCATATCCGAGAATGCATTATAGTGCAACTGCACTATTATTGTAACACCCGAAATTTTTGCATGGCGCTTACTCAAGGATGCGTCATGGCTTGGGTTGAAGCTTCATCCTAAGCTTATAAATCTTACCCAGATGTGCATTAGGGTGTGGATGCCTTGACCTTGAATTATATTGTTAAGGCCCTACTACGCGTGATGCGTATCTGAGGAGGCATCATAGTGCAAATGCACTATTATGCCGTGATGCATGACCCAATGCATCACCGAGGCGAAGTTGCATAAGTTAGACCATCATAATGCTAAGGAACTATTATACCGTGATGCATGACCCAATGCATCACCGAGATGAAGTTGCATAAGTTGGAGCATCATAGTGCTAAGGCACTATTATGCCGTGATGCATGACACAATGCATCACCGAGCCGAAGGTGCATAAGTTGGAGCATCATAGTGCTAAGGCACTATTATGCCGTGATGCATGACCCAATGCATCACCGAGCCGAAGTTGCGTAAGTGAGAGCATCATAGTGCTAAGGCACTATTATGCCGTGATGCATGACCCAATGCATCACCGAGCCGAAGTTGCGTAAGTGAGAGCATCATAGTGCTAAGGCACTATTATTCCGTGATGCATGACCCGATGCATCACCGAGCCAATGTTGTTATTCGATAAATGATAGTGCTAAGGCACTATTATGCCATGATGCATTATCCAATGCATCACCGAACCAAGAATGCTCGGCATTGCAGTCGATGGATGGTCGTTACCTTTCAAATATTTATTTGTGAAAATACAAATAAAACATATATAGGGAGGGAGCTTTGCTTGAATGTGCATGAGCGGTAATGCACATATAAATGCGATGTAGCTTATACGATGGAGCATACTTGATGCTCATCAACTTGTTTAACTGTAGCTTACCCGAGAATGCTTCGCTTGGCTTTGGAAAGAAATCTTCATTTGCGGCCTTGCAGTCGATGGATGACCCCTACCTTTCTTATATTTGTTTGTAGAAATGTGAACACAAAATATATAGGGAGGAAGCTTTGATGAATGTGCATGAGGGGTAATGCACATGTAGATATGCGAAGTAGCCTATACGTTGGAGCATACTTGATGCATAAGCATCAATATGCTGGTAGCTTAGCCGATGAAGCTTGAATTATGAGAAAACATCTTTCGATCGTGTTACGTACTTGATAATCCATATTTGCATAATAAATAGCAATAGTTATGCACAAGCTAGTGCATACCTTGTGAAATCCCTTTGGCTTACACGGAATAGGCTTTGCTTGGCCTTTGGCCTTGCGATGAAGTTGGAATCGAAGTTGGCTTTACCTTAATAGGCTTAAGTTCCTTGTCCCTTTCGAATTGACCCTTTGATGAACTAAGGTCATGCTTGATCCCATCAAGGTACGGGTTGGGTACATAGGCAGCCGCAATGCAATGCATTGAGGTGCAGCACCTTGTCGCTCATATCATCTAATTTGGGAGATGATTGCGACATTATGGTAACTCATATCATCTGGCTCGACAATGCTAAGCAAGAGATGATTCTTGCCACACTTGATGATGTAGTTGCAATTCCATTCTATGGATTGTTCATACCTCCTTGGAACCGTCGAGGCATGGAATGGCATGTGCCTGGATGTTGCACTCTTGGCAAGAACAAGATAAGTGCAGGCTCCAGCGCATGGTCGAAGTAAAACTGATGAAGCGAAAACTTAGGCTTGAAATAGCCTAGGTGTTGGTCCAAGGCATGAGTTAGGCCTGGACAATAAAGAGAAATTATGTGATGCTTTCCAAAGGCATCCCATTAGCTTGTATAGCCTTCAACCCTTGGTATAATGAGGGTAAGTTGGAATGGTATGCTAGTCAAAGGCATTCACCATGGGCTTTAATGGCCTTGCACCCTTTGTAGGACAAGGGTGTATTAGAACGATATGGAGACTACGGTTTGAGTACCATGCTTGCAAAGCATGTTTGGAAAGGAATATATGCATGGAACGGTTTAAATGTAGCTTGAATGATGTGGGAACTATGTTTCGAGTATAATGCTTACAAGGTAGGCTTGGAAAGCAAAAATTTACCTGTACTTTCCAACGAGAAGTTAGGCTTTAAGGTCGGGTTACACTCTTTTAAATCATGCATCGGGGAGTTCTGGCCTTCCCAGCGCAACACGCTGGAGGCGGAAATTTTTCTGTCCGTGACAAATGGTATCAGTGCAAGTTCCGAGAAAAACACTAGGGACTGTGAGTTTTGGACTCGTCGTTGAGCATTTCGTATTATGACTACAAAATTTTCCTTCAAAGGAAATGGAAAAGTTGGAAGAGTAGGCCTTGCAGTCGATGGATGACCCCTACCTTTCTAATATTTGTTTGTAAAAATGCGAACACAAAATATATAGGGAGGAAGCTTTGATGAATGTGCATGAGGGGTAATACACATGTAGATATGCGAAGTAGCCTATACGTTGGAGCATACTTGATG
>JAJJMC010014301.1:10410132-10426470 GCA_023531435.1 Papaver californicum | reverse complement strand
ATTATGCCGTGATGCATGATTGAGAATGCATCACTTAACCAAAGTTGCATATCCGAGAATGTATTATAGTGCTAATGTACTATTATGCCGTGATGCATGATTGAGAATGCATCATTGAGCCAATGTTGCTTACCGAGAATGCATTATAGTGCTAAAGCACTATTATGCCGTGATGCATTATAGAGTTAAAGCACTATTATGCCGTGATGCATGATTGAGAATGTATCACTGAGCCAATGTTTCTTACCGAGAATGCATTATAGTGCTAATGCACTATTATGCCGTGATGCATGATTAAGAATGCGTCACTGAGCCAATGTTGTTTACCGAGAATGCATTATAGTGCTAATGTACTATTATGTCGTGATGCATGATTGAGAATGCATCACTGAGCCAATGTTGCTTACCGAGAATGCATTATAGTGCTAATGCACTATTATACCGTGATGCATGATTCAATGCATCACCGAGCCAATGCTGCATAAGTGAGAGCATCATAGTGCTAATGTACTATTATGCCGTGATGCATGATTCAATGCATCATTGAGCCAATGTTGCGTAAGTGAGGGCATCATAATGCTAATATAATATTATGTCGTGATGCATGATTGAGAATGCATCACTGAACCAATGTTGCGTACGTGAGAGCATCATAGTGCTAATGCACTATTGTGCCGTAATGCATGCCCGAGAATGAATCACTAGAAAGTGCAGTATATGAACGTGATATATCCCCCTTATATCCACTTATATAAATACAAATAAAACATATATATGGAGGAGGTGTTGGTTGGAAATCGATGAAGCTTAGCTATGCTAACCAGATGGCGGAATTGCCTTGAAGCACCAACCATATGGCGGAATTGCCTAGAGACGCCAACTAGAAAGCGGATTTTCCTAGAGGCGCCAACTAGTTAGCGGATTTGCCTAGAGGCGCCAACCAGAAAGTAGATTTGCCTAGAGGCGCCAACCAGTTAGGGGACTTACCTTAGAGGCGCCAACCAATCGGCGTTTTTGCGTAAGTGCAGTCGATGGATGTCACTTCCCTTTCTTTTATTTATTTGTGAAAATGTGAATAAAACATATATAGGGAGGGAGCTTTGCTTGAATGTGCATGAGCGGTAATGCACATATATATATGCGATGTAACCTATACTTTAGGGCATACTTGATGCATAAGCATCAATATCTTTATAGCTTAAATGATAAAGTTTGAATGTGCATGAGCAGTAATGTACATATATATATATATATATATGTGATGTAGCCTATACGTTTGAGCATACTTGATGCATAAGCATCAATATTTTAATAGCTTAAATGATAAAGCTTGAATGTGCATGAGCGGTAATGCACATATATATATATGCGATGTAGCCTATACGTTGGAGCATACTTGACGCATAAGCATCAACATACTTATAACTTAAATAATAAATCTTGAATGTGCATGAGCGGTAATGCATATATATATATATATATATATATCCTATACGTTGGAGCATACTTGATGCATAAGCATCAATATGCTTATAGCTTAAACGATAAAGCTTGAATGTGCATGAGCGGTAATCCACATATATATGCGATGTGGCCTACATGTTGGACCATAATTGATGCTTAAGCATCAATATGCTTGTAGCTTAGCCCATAAAGCTTGAATTATACGAAAGCATCATTCAATCGTGTTGCGTACTCGATAACGTGATATTTGCATATCAAAAGCGATAGTTATGCATAAACTAGTGATGAGTTGGCCTTATACGGTCTAGGCTTTACTTGGCCTTTGTCATTGCGATGAGTTGGAAATAGATGATGGCTTTGCCTTAATAGGCTTAAGTTGCTTGTTCCTTTCGAATTGACACTATGATGAACTACGGTCATGCTTGATCCCTTCAAGGTACGGGATGGGTACGTAGGAAGCCGCAATGCAATGCATTGAGGTTCAGCATCTTGTCGTTCATATCATCTAATTTGGAGATGATTGCGACGCTTTGGTATCTCATATCATTTGGATCGGTAATGTATGTAAGGAGATGATTGTTACCGCACTTGATGAGGTAGTTGCATTGCATTTGATGGATGTTCATACTTCCTATCAAGCTATTCGGTATGAACGGAATATGCCTGGTTGCTGCACTCTTGGAAAGAACAAGATCAGTATATGCACCCAGTGTTTAGTCGAAGCAGAGTTGATGAAGCGAAAAATAGGCCTGAAATAGCCTAGGTGCTAGTCCAAGGAAGGAGTAAGGCCTGGACAATGCTCATAAGTGTATGATGTTTTCCAAAGGAATTCACCATTCGCTTGTATAACCTTCAGCCCTTAGAAGAACAAAGGTGAGTTTGAATGATGTGGAAACTACGTATAATGCTTCCAAAGCATGCTTGGAAAGGAAAAATCTATCTGCATTTTCCAGTGAGAAGTTAAGCTTTAAGGTCCGGTTACTATCTTTTAATCGCGCATCGGGGAGTTCTGTCCTGCCCAACGCATAGCGCCAGAGGAGGAATTTTCCGGTCCTTGACATTTTGGCTCATTATCTCTTCGATGTCCTCATTTTTAGGGATGGAATGGATCAAATCAGAGAGATGAACTTGTAGGTGAAGGATTGGAGATTACCATGAGCCTTGATGTTGGTGATGTTTCTTTTCCATCTCAAAATCACGAGCGAGCTCTTTCTGATGCGGTTGTTGAAAGAAGCACTCCGAGTGGCTTTATTGTACAGAACGTTACTATGATAGAGACTTTTCATGATGTTTTCGGTAGCACTGCTTGAAAGAGTAGTGTTGGTGTTTTTGGTGAAAACATTTTGAGAAAGGGAACACCAGAATTAAGAATGGTTGTTGAACCTGAATTGATTTTGATGATTGAACTAGATCTAGGATCCACCATTCCTCTTTTGAGATAATTGAATAATTGAATGTGTATCCGAGAGGTTGATCTCCCGCTGTGATCGCCAATTGTTTGTACCTAAAAATTGCTCCAAGGCAAAACAATATATTGTCGAAGTACATTTTTAGGTTCGAGAATCAAGATCGTACAAAAAGAATCCAAACAAGAAGAATGTTTTTCTTCGTTTTGCTACGGTTACAAAGAGATGAGATGTGTTGATCTTAGGGGAGGGAAGCAAAGAAAGTTGAAGGAATTTTTTGTGTGTATTGAATGGTATGTAGAGTGAAGAATAACAAAGTTTTTGAGAATGATTTTTATCTCTTCTCCGTTCTGTCCTGTATTTGGAATTGCCCAAGCAGCCTATTTATAACCTTTTAGACCACACACTTTCCTCTTAAAGTAGTGGTAGTTGTGGGGAGATGGAGAAGTGTAGGTTATGGGAATAACCGTCCACCTCGTCCTGGGAAGTTTCTGGAATCTTCCAGATTATTACTCCACTATCTCTACAACCGCTCCAACTTACCACTCACTCTATAACTTCCTTGTCATGGGATGTTTGCCACGCCCATGTTGTTGTAAACCGCCAGACCAAACCCCATGTTTTATCCCCCCCATTGTAATATGATTTGATGTCTCGTAGGAGTTAGTTGGGCCATGGCTTCAAAGCCATGAGCCTTTTTGTAAAATAATATTTGTAATTGACTTTATGCCAATTTTGTCACAGTAATGGATTAAGTAATGGTACTAGCTTTATCGAGAGAGAGAAATGGTGCAGCTTGGAAAATAATGGCGCTAGCTTGAGCGAATAATGGATGGAAGCAGCAAGGCATAGCAATGTCGTGGCAGTAGCATAGCAATGACACGGGTGGGGAGCTAGCCTTGGAGCTAGCGCTAGCATTAGCGTCTGTCCCCAGCGCTGGAGCTAGCTCCTGTCCTTGGCGCTAGCGTTGTGGCCCCAGCGCTGGAGCTAGCGCTAGCATTATCGCATCGCCATGGTGCTAGCGTTGTGGCCCAGCACTGGAGCTACCGCTAGCGGTATTGCTTGGCCTTGGCGCTAGCGTCGTAGGCTCTACTGGAGATATCGCTAGCGTTGGCAATTGGCATTGGCGCTATGGCTAGCATTCTGGTTTTGCGTGGCTTCTTTCAACTTGGTTGCTTTTGTTGACTTTGTTGCTTTGATTATTTTGGCACATTTGTGCTAGAAGCGTGGCTAGAGCTTATTAAAGCTTGTGCTTGTTGTTGTCAGAGCTATAGCCTATATGCTATTATTTATTGACGTTGGCTAATGCTCTGACCATGAGTATGGCTTATTTAGGGATTCTCAGTCTTGCGAGATTTAATTATTTGGCATTTATGCCTAACTTTTGTGTAGTGCATACAGAACACCTTCAAGAGATTCAGTCGTGGAAGTTTGCAATCTTGAATTTATGCTTGATGCGACTCTGCAATTAGATAGTATGATGCATTTAGTAACACATTTATTCGAGATTAGTGTGAAATCTCAGAATGACCATTGTGCCCTTTTCGCTCGACTTTTTTAGTAAAATGCCTATTTTACCCCTGGTCCAAATCTTGATGAATATGACTTTTCACCTCTAATTATAAAATGACCATTTTTCCCTTGGATATGTAAAATGACTATTTTACCCCTGACTTGAAAAATTACTCGAATTGATTGTTTTTCCCTTTGTCAAAAATCCACCATCAACAATAATGCATATGTGTTAAATATGTCACAGTGTGTCGTACTGTCGAGTTCCCGTGGTGTTTATGAGATTTTTCTATTGATTGCTTAGTTGATCCCCTTGTTCTTCATCTTGTTGGTGCAGTATGTGAGGTTATGTTGATTGCTCACTATAACATATTGCTGCTAAGACTATGAGGTGTTGTTCATTGGTTTTTCATCATCACTTAATTTTGCATCTTGTCGATTTGAGGATTTGTTAGTTTGATGTTGTTGTTAATTGGTTTAGCTAGCTGCATATTATTGTCCTAGTTTACAGGGGGTTTTCATGTGTGTTGATGGTGAGTTTTTGACAACATTTGTATCGTTTTCTCCTAGATGCATAAGCGTGAAATAAATATGCATAATTTTCTGACATAGCATCAGAATTATGAATACTACTCATATCTTACATTCCGCAAGAGAATTGAGAAGCGATATTCAGCTCTTGGATAAATTATCCATGTAGCTCTTTTGCATATATATGTGTCATATAAATCTCAGGGATTTACCCGGCTAAACCCTCGTTATTTCATGTGTGTACATGCAAACTATTTGTATTAATCAGAATACTGATTATGAAAAATTACGAGTATTCAGAATGAATGTTATGCCATTTATGAATAAAAAAATGCTAATTAGAGGCATACCATCTGGATGCAGAGTCGCATCAAACATCATCTCAAGTCGCAAACTTCCACGGCTAAATCTCTTGAATATGTTTTATATGCACTGCACAAAAGTTAAGCACAAATGCTAACAATTAAATTTCATAAGATCGAGAAACCAGAGATAGGCCATATTTATGGTCATGGCATTAGCAAATTCCAATGCTAGTAGTGCAAAGGAAATGGTCATGGGACTAGCAAGTGCCAGCAAGCCCTAGCCATGCTCCCAACACTAATATAAATAGCATACCCATATGCCAAAGGCCAAAGAAGCGCCAAAGCCAGTGTTAGTGCCAAAGCCCTTGCTAGCGACAACACTGTTACAGATGCTCTTTTGTTCCAGACTCTAAAGAACTCTCTGCTATTTTCTCTTAATGATGTGAACGTCTACTGTAACATCATCCAGGATTCCAAATTGTAGAAAATATTCAATCTATCAACCAGGATTCGTTTGCGCTAGACTTCAGGTGATTGCTACTATCTCACAGAAAGTGAACGTATTGTATTTGATTGGACTACATTTTGTTGTTGTAGTTTGGGTACCTGATAACCATCCCAGTTATTCATAGACCTAGGGGACTGAACTTCTACGAAGTTGTATCACATGAAGTTAATAACTCCAATACTAAATAAGTCTTGGAACCAAAACATAACCTTAATTGAAACTTGAACCAGTTTCAGGTTGTTTCGTTTTCCTGAATTATTACGCTTTCCATAGAAATATTAAGCTGAAATTGATTATGTGTGCTCTAAATCACATTCTATTTGGGAACATGAACTGAAACTGGTAATAATCAAAACCACTTATTTTTAGCAGTTTCTTCCCCAGGTAGTATGTAAATTATCCTTAACCCAAACCTATTCTTGAGATTGTATAAGTAAGGAACTCGATAGAGAGGGATAGTTAGGCTCCTTGGAGCTGTTACGGGCTAGAATTATGGTGCACAGAACAACTATATGTCGCTCGTTATGGAGCCTTGGATTTTACTAAAAGGAATCTAATGATTTTTTTTAGTATATATCGTGATTCACGTGTATTCGGTTACAGAATACAACTCTAATTTGTTTATATTAATGTTATAGGTTTTGAACTTGGTAACAGATGTTCTTAAACATGATTTAGATGACGTGCGAACTACAGCGTGCATTTGCATAACAAGTGTTACTCGGTCATATAAGGTTTGGATAAGTAGTTTATATCTTAAAGTTTAAAGTTTGATTTGGTATTTCCTGTTGTTTTTAATAGGTTATTATTCAAAATCTGAGTGCAAGTCATTATTTCAATGAATGACTGATTCCTTTGGTTCAGCTTTTACATGATCCATGTATTTCTGTGGGGCCGTAGGATTCTTTGCAACTGCAACCTAATTCATTACGAGAAAGAATGGTGTTATTTAGCTTGCAAGATCTGCCATAAGGCAGTAGTTGGTGAGGAATGTGACTTTTGGTCCAAGAGTTAGAAAGATCGTTCTCCCGAAAAGCTATTTTGGGATCATGACTATATGAGACTCGTTTACATAAATTATGTATACTTCAGGATCCATCTAATACAGCTATAGTGCCTTCATATATCCACACATATATTTGATTTATCCCCAAAAGTGACATTCTTGAGATGGCTCTCTTCGCAGAGCAGAGATCAGGGTACCACTACGGAGGATTCCTTGGATTAGATTACAAAAGTGTTCCTGCCTATGGTGTTTTCAATCCGTTTGATAAGCCTTTTTCTCAACATGGAAAGAGTACAATAACCCCAGGTTGGAGTTCTTGAATGCTATACCTTCATTTAATATTTGACCACACTGGCTCTCTCTTTGTTATTCTTAACTGCACTGTAAAACGGTTGTAGTTTTGATTGTTGCTCAACCCGAAGAAACCAGCATATATGACCAGCATTGGCTCTCTTCCATACTAACTGAGATATATCCTTTTACATTACAAGTAGTATTGAATTCAAGGATAATCTTAGAAACAAAAAAATGAACTGTAAAAATTTCAGGTAATATACTTTCCCCTGATTACAACGTACATATCTCTCTCTTTGTATCTACAATCTTCTGCGTTACTGTGAATAGAAGAAGTAATTGATACAACTATATAAATTGATTTATCTGCAATTGATTTCGTTAGCAGAGGCAATATTCTCAGCATCCTGATAAGCTCTCTGAGTGATTGAAGGCCAAAGCCAACAACTTTGATCACAAGCTCCCATTGCCTTCAATTTTAAAGCTGCTCTGACCATCTTTTTTTTGCCTTTTATTGACAATCCACTGTCCGTTGATGTCTTTGCAACTGGATTCGTATTTATTTGTCCCAAACTCTCATATTCTGATTCTCTTTCTCAAACAAGAAAGTATCTAATTTCGGAGAAGACCAAACAAATAAAAATTAGTATATGAGCTTAAAATTGTATCAACTTTTTTAGGATTCAAGACGACCCACTTACCTGTTGTTAAGGCGATATGGGGGCATTTGAAAGAGACTGGCATTGGCATTCCAAGTGGAGAGGATGTTTGTAGATTCAAGCAAAGGGGTTACTGAAATTGTTGTGAGAGAAATGAGTATTTGACGTCGATCAACAACAATAGGTTTGAAGTGATGAGGGACGACATTTCTTGGGTTTGAGGGACATGAAACTGGAGGAACACTACACGATGCTGGACTTCTCAGCATTTTTTTTTTCTTTCTTCTTTTTGAATTTATGTTTTGTTTGTTGACATAGAACGATTGAGTTCTAAAACCCTCAAGAATCCCCTTGCAGATTATTTTTGGGGATTGAGAAATCCAAAATACGTGGCTAATAATATTTAGATGCTTTTTGAGGACTTTCAACTAGGGCTGTATAAAAAATCGAAAAACCGGGTAAATCGAACTAAATCGTACCATTAAAATATCGAACCAAACCGAAAATCTAATGGTAATTAACGGTTATAGATTTAAGAAAACCGGTTGATCCCGATTCGATTTTGGTCCACCCCTAAAACCGAACCGAACCAATTCGGTTTAAACCGATTAATATGTGTTGTTAGATCTTTATAATATAGGCCGTATGATGTGAACCTAAAAACTTACCTAATGTTTGATGTTTCTCCCTGTCTTAGGCTTACCATTCCGTCTGTACTATGTAGAGAGCTAGAGGCAATTTCTCCCTGGCTTACCATTTGATTCATTTAGTCTGTTCATCATCATCTTCTTCAGTTATTCTTGTTCGATCATCATCATCATCATCATCTTCTTCTTCTTCTTCTTCTTCTTCAGTTCTTCTTCTTCTTCTTGTCTGCAAACATACAACAAGTTCTAAGTTCTTCTGTAAACAATCACCAGATTCACCACCACACCAATGGAACCCTAGAAGGTACGTCATATCATATTATATCCCTAATTTTCTTTGATTATGATTTCAATTGTGTTAGAATGTTATAAATGTGAATATTAGGGTTTTATAATAATTGGGGATTTTTGAAAATTAGGGCTAGTTAGTTTAATTTAGTTACTAATATAAACTGGGTAAAGGTTATTTTTGATTTTTTTTATATAATTAAATCTGTGTACTAGCATGTAGAATTGGGTACCTATAAGTAAGATGTTAAGTGCATAAAAATCCAAAGAATGTATATATTGAGTTAGTTGTTCTGTAGTCTGACATCTTTCAGCAGTAGTTTCCTTCTTTTCTCAGCTGGTTATATGTTTTTCGGGTAATTGGGGTTGTTGGATTGCAATTTGATTGTACAATAGGAAATAACAATGCTCAGTGTCTTATTTTTGTTTAACCCTAGTTCTTATGAAGATAGGTATTTGATGTTTGATTCCGTATATTATTGGAAAGGCTAATTGTGACTTCTGAGGGATAATAGGTTGGTCAAGTTTTGAAGATGTAGTTAAGTTTGTGGTTTTAGCAAGCTGATGTTTGTTGTTGTAGCGTCAGGAGGTTTTTTAGTTGCTTGGATGCGTTAATGGGACTTGGGGGACTATTCAAAAACTAGAGGTTATTGTGTTGATGCACAGTGAGGAGTGGATAATATCTTTTGGAGATGTGTTAACTAGGGGTGTAGATGGTTTCAGAGGTTTGGTGAATTCGGGGTTTATCAGTTGTGTAGATGAAAATGGGTTCGGTTGTCTTTAACTTATCTAAATGAAGAGTATATTTTCGCAACAGAGACCTTACTTTGAGGAATATATGGCAATGTGCTTAGGCTTTACAGGGGGGCATGGTAGGGGTATAGGTTTACCTTCGATGGAGTCACGTGAATTAAACTGCATTGATACTTGAGTGCTGGAGGTTTACTGATTAAGTTGGTGTTTGTTAGGCGGTATGCCTCTTTTTTCGTAGTGTGACTCACAATGTTGTAGATTGATCGTCCAAATATGTTATAAATTGACTTCTGTTTCTTTATGGATACTATTTCTCTGAAAGGCATCTTGTTATTAGTATAAAAACTATGGTTTTATGATTATGATCTTTGATTTAAGGAATTCTTTCTCCCTCCAAAATTATGGTTTTATGATTTATGTATTATACATTATCTTATGGGGAGTGACAACTATCTGTTATTTACCTACAAATTTGTGTAATTTTTTTTCTTTTTGGAGGTCCTGGTTTAACGTTGCTCTCATTTTCTGTTTTTTCTTTTTCCTTATTAAGAATACTCCTTTGGAAGAGAATACTCAGACTACAATTGTTGTGGGATAAGAACAAAAAATATGTCCACTGAGTGGTTTAGCCTATGTGGCAATATGGCATAATCAGACTACAATTGTTGTGCCAATGTGACAGTCTTGTAGAAATATGTGAATAATCTTTACATACAGGGGACTCGGATGTGCTACAACCTAAAGTTTGATTTAATTTCAATGGTTTTATTATTTCTCTAGGAGAAAGGGCTGTATGAATCAATGGATGAACGTGTTTCAGCTCTGGAGAAATTGAATGAAGTTGAAGCTCAAAACCCAGTCGAAGTGGCAGAGTGAAAAATATGATCGAGCAATTTAGTTGAGCTCATTTTGGGTAACTTCATCTTGGATGTTGTTTGCACTTTGAAAAGTGTGCATTGTTTACATATATGAAAATAATTCACCACTCAACTAAATCTGCTTGAAATATGAAGATGTTGTTACAGTCAATTTTACACTGTATGGTTTTTTTTTTGCTTAATGTTTTAGTCATAAAAGAATGTCTTAGTCACTATATGGTTTTTGTTTCTTTCCCACAGGTTATACCACTAATCTAGATTCGTTGGTTTGGTTTAACTATCTAATAGGTTCCACTTTATAGGATTACATAAACTTGTGGCTTTTAGGTCGTTGGTTTGGTTTAACTATCTAATAAACTTCTGATTTATGAAAAATTTGTTAAATCTGAAAATAACCGGTTAAAACCGAAATCGAACCGGTTCAAACCAAACCGAACCGAAATGCTTAATGGTAATACTCGGTTTACAAAACCGAAAAAATGAGACACCGGTTTCGGTTATGGCTGGGTCAAAAACCGAAACGAACCGTACCATGTGCACTCCTACTTTCAACCATGAATAACTTACAAGGATTTTGTATGTATGCCTCCTTAATGAGGGGATTACTCACGAAAAAAATCCTTAACAGTGAGAGAGTATTATAAGATCCCACATTAGATACTTTCACTAGCACATTTTAATGGTGTCAGCTTAGCTTAGCGGCTTACTCCATGGTGTATAGGTAGACGAGGTAGTTTCATATTTCTGTCTCGGCAGCAGGTTCTTCTTTCATCAGTTAAGCCTATTGTTGTGTAGTTGAGAAAGTATCTAAGACTATGGTTAAATATTACTTCCTCCATTTCATTTTAGATGATAGTTTGGGAGTTTTCACGCAGATTAAGAAATGGAGAGAGATATAAAAATTTTCCATATATGCCCTTGAAAAAAGTCTTCAAACATTAATTACTATTAGTACATTTATAAATAGACTTATAGTTCCAAGACAAAATGTTAGGATATTATTGGTAGTTTTATGAAAAAAAAAAATACTATCAAGTAATATGGAACAAAAAAATAACCCTAGACTATCATCTAAAGTTGAACGGAAGAAGTATTTGTTTGTTGTTGAATTTGTTATCAGCGGTTAGACTAACTCCCTCATGCTACTTTGTTAATGGTCTTACATGTTTTTCTATACTGCGTATGAACGATTACTCCGCCACAATGGACTTGATATAAGATTTTATATTTTAATTTAGTTTGCTTCAATATTTACTATGTATGAAATCCGTCGAGAGAGGAAGACTTGATATCGTTAACAAAGCTGCACTAGAGGTTTGTGACCATATATTGTTTCCAGACAGTCAATGCAACACCAATAAAGTGTGGAAGCCGTAAACAGGTGTTTGAAAGATATTTGATTAAATAACAGACCCGTTGGAGGAATAACAATCGTTTTAGGAGGCGACTTCTGACAAAATCTTTCAATTGTAGAAAAGGGTGAACGAGAAATATTTTCGGGGAATCTATTTTAAGATCAGTTATTTGGAATAATGTCGCAATACTGGGTTAATAGTGTTTATAATGTTACATGCTTATAGAATATCCATCCGATAACAAGATATATATATATTAGTATAAATAAAATAATGGTTATTAGCACTGACATATATATCTTCAATATCGGTCCGTGAAATTGATAATCAACTAATGTTTTGTCTAAGGTGATATTGTATATAATGTTGGTTATTCACAATGTGTTATGATTCATATGACCATTATGTTATTATGTTTCACACCCACCTCATATGTTTATATTTGTTCAATCCACTTTTTATACGATTTTGACCAAGTATTGTACGTTATATGTTTCTAGATAATGCAAGGGATGTTAACTTATGAATGTATAAAACCCATTGAAATGTTGAATATTGATAATAGTAAAACCATCGCCCAACTACTTTCCATAAAATGGGACCCTAGATACCCTGTGAATTGTGTATTCATCTCATATAAGTCTAAATTATGGTAATTACAAACTCATCTCATATAAGTCTAAACTAAAAGTTATAAATTCAGCACATCGCATCTCATCTCAAGAAAGGACCCACACTAAAAGTTAGAAAACATATTTGAAATCTGAAAAAAGATATATTATTGCATTTCCTTGATTACATCTTCTTTGAAAGGGAACACTTCATATGATTTGTACTATTTATAGTTGGAAATATATTTATATTAATATCGTATTTTGTTAGTGTCTCTAATATCAAACATTGATACAACTATATAGTAAATTGTGACTTTTCATTTAACTATAAGGAGTTGGAGTCTGGAAGAGCAGTTGAGTTGGTCGCTTGATTCTTAACGTAGGTATATCTTTTCTGAATAAAGATATATCAATGCATTTCCTTGATTACATCATATTCAACGAGAAGCACTTCATATGTTTTGCACTATTTAGAGTTCGCAATATATTTTATATTATTATCATTTTTTTAGTGTCTCTAAGATTAAATATTGATACAACTATATAGAGATGGCTTTCTATTTTATAATAGTATCATTTATTTTTTTAGTGTCTACAATGTATATTGATACAACTATAGTGAATGTGATTTTTTATTTAACTATATGGAGCTCGAGTATGAAGAAGCAGCTGAGTTGGTCGAACTGGAAGCCATTACTGATATTTTGAGGTAGAATATTATTTTGACTTTGATTCTTTACTTTTTAATTGTAAAAATTGATTAACCAAGGGATATTGCATAATTATTCCGAAATCTAGCAAAATTAAGGGTAGTTGCAGTGCTACTTTGAGTAGCACACTTCAAATATAGACTTACCAATTATCCTTAGAGTACTGATGTTGGCAATGTCATGAACTATTTACTGATTTCAATGGTTAGCCAATAGAAAAGAAGCTCTAATGATACTACAGTTTTTTTAAAGGATTTCTTAAAATCCAACACTTTAAACAGTATGTAATCGGTAAATTTGGTTCCAATTGTTAATCTTTTAAATGATTTTCATTATATTTTATTATTATTTAAGACCCCTTTTGGACAGGTACGGGACGAAGCCCCGTCTAACCAAATGTGGGGCCAATCTTTAACAAAAAACATATCAAGGAACCATTTAAGGAAGACGTCGAAAAAAAGTACAGTAGTATAGACATCGACGATGAATATGGAGGTGAAATAAAGGGATCCTGACATTCCATCGTTAGTCGAGACAGGTGAAGATAGTAATGAAATGTTTACTTATTAATAAAGATTATAGATAAGGGGAAATATTTATTGTTATTATATCTTAGATTTTAATTAATTTTAGTATGTGCTATTTGAAGTATTACGTACCTATTTTACTTTTAATATTTCTTAGTTCTATAGATTTCATTTTAATTTTTGTTATTTGCGTAAAACTAAAATTTCAAGCATTCGCTATTTAATAAGGTTTAACTTTCTTTAGTTACATAAATTTTATTTAATTATTAATCTACTGGATACTAATTCTACATTAGTTTATCGGAACTCTAATTCTGACGGATGCGGGAAAAAATCCCGCCTCAGCAGACATAAGCAAACACTGTAAACCATTTTTATCAGATCCGATGCGTAGCGACGATGAACTTGATGGTGAATTGGACGAAAGGGATCCTGACATGCCACCGTTGGTCGAAATAGATGAGGATAACAATGAAGTGTTTAATTATGACAGATAAGCAAAAATATTTATTTTTAATCTATGAGATTTCAATCAAGTTTAATAATTAGTATTTAGAGTTTAAACTATTTTATTTTTGAGATTACTTAATCCTATTTATTTTCATTATTTTTTTAGAATTGATTGTTTCTTTTTTGGATTATGTGAAATTAATTTTCAAATCCATGTGAGATCTTTTGATTATAATAATAGTATTACATTTGATTAATAGAAAATTTTAATTACATGTTTTTTATTGTAAGGTTAATCTGTCGGATAGTAATCGATTATGATAGCTTCTTAGAATTCTTATTAGGACGGGTGCGTGGCGAAGCCCCGCCTCAGTGGACATGAACCAATGGTATAAAAAATTCTATCAGCCCCGGTACGTAGCACGGGTTAAAAATTAGTAAAACCTAAAAATCTCCAACCAAATTCGCTCAAAGTCTTCACTGATTAAAATAGAAATTCCTGCCAAAATTTGAATTTAAAATGGGACGGAAGTGGTGCCTTTAACAATTGAGTGGGTGCTTTTATCAATTCTCAGTGAGTGCTTTTATCAATTATGGGGTTCCTTTATCACTTTTTAAGCCCAATTTCTCCATAGTTATCTATTTTTCCAAAAACACCTACAAACACATAAAATACCACTATAAGTACAAAATACGGACCTATAAGTACAAAATACGGACTAATAATATATTAAAATGAGCTCAAATAAGATACATAAATGTGTCTATCATATACTCAATCAAAGCTAAAGAAGGCATGCACATTTTCCTGTGAAACTGAAGCTAGACACAAATGAAGCGTATTGCACATGCCAATATTTTGAGTTCATGGGATTACCTTGCAAACATGTGTTAGAATTTTTAATAGACTTGAAATCCTAGAAATCCTGCTACATTTCATCCTAAAACGTTGGGTGAAAGGCTCAAATTTGTCTAGGGAAATTGATGGAACAACTACATGGGATAAATATGGGTGTGCTACTGTACTTAATTAGCCTGGCGAATTTGAGGGCCACAAAAACTAATTAGGGGCTACTTTTTTAAAGAAATCCAATGAGTGTGGCTAAGGGGTGACCTAGAGTATGTAAAAATACTAAAATATCCTTTTACTTATCAAATAATTACCACAAAACCTTTCACTAATAAAAGTTTGAAACCATAAACCTAAAATCTAACATATTATAATCAGTAGTTTCGTGTTTGTGTTAACTACCGATTATTCTGCTGTTCTTCATTGTCCATGAACTTCATGCACAATCAGGAGTTATGTTTAGTCATAAACTACCGATTGTATTACTGAACAAAAATTTAGTGGTAATCGGTAGTTTCGTATTAGGGTTAAACTTCCGATTTAGCAAGTTAGTGATACTCAAAAACATCCAACACAATCGGTAGTTATTTTTATACATAACTTCCGATTATTCTACTGGATGCAAATGTACACATAATCGGAAATTATTATTTTTATGTAACTACCGATTGTTGTGCGTTCATATGCACAATCGGTAATTATGTAGAGCCCGAGCTACCGATTATGCACAATCGGTAGTTAAGTTGATTTTTTAAATACCGATTATGACCAATTGGGTGAGTTTAATATACTTTGTGAACAATGTGATTTGATTTGTTAATTGGTTTTGTAAAACATTTGAACGTAAAATCATTTCATTGAATCTAAAAGGCATACAGAGCGTAACATTATAGGAAATGAAATACACTTAAGCATATAGGTTGAAACCGAACAAGGGAAGTTCTTCCAAAATCCGATAGCAATCCTCATGCATAAACTCCTCCCCATGCTTATTTTCATATTGTTGGAGAGCCATCACCCACTGAAAAACACAAATCAATTATAAGTTTGAATGTTTGAAAACTCTTTTTAATGAACGACTTATTAACGTAAAACACTTACTCTTGCCACAGGCGATTCGGTGGGACGATCTCGGAATCTCAATCTAATTTCCTCTTTCAAGTGTTCCAACCGTTCGAACAACTCCTCATACCTTGTCCTAACGCCTCTGGGCGTTCTCTGAAATTCATTTCCGTTTAAGGCGACAAAAATCTGAAACAAACGGTTCCACCAAGAATCGGTGGACTGCTGCGCCATCCAATTTTCATTAACGCCTCGGTTGTTGTTGTTCCAATATACAGTTTCGTATTCGTGCGACATGATCGTTGCCCACGATCTAATAATGGACACATCTTCATCATTAGTGTATTGAAGAGCCATATTTAGTGCTTCAAAATCAAATGTGAGAATGAGAATGAGATTGAAAGGGATAGGGGAGATTGAGGTTGAAAGTGATAGGTGAGAATGAGAATATCCTTGAAAGGCAACATTATGGCTCAGCTGAAGATTTGTCTATAACCAAAACATGGTATAACGAAACCC
>JAJJMC010014301.1:10321459-10407664 GCA_023531435.1 Papaver californicum | reverse complement strand
ATTGTACCAAGACAAAATGTTGAAATTTTTCAAAAAATTTGGATTTCGAATTTGGGGCTACTTATTAAAATCGGTAGTTTAAGGAATTCTTAAACTACCGATTGTACCGATTCTTAACACAGTTGTGGTATAACGCTTTAAAATGTGATAATTTGTACGAAATAGCTGTTGCAGGCGTTGAAGCAATTGCCGCACAGTTAGCTCAAGATAAACAAAAATGCAGTCGAGATGATGATGACAGTGATAATCCTGTAGGTACTTAAAATAATGTCGAAAAAACTATTCAATTACAGGTGAAAGATCCTTTAATATCACAAACTAAGGGTAGACCAAAGGGGAATGTGAGTAAAACTGGTCGACTAATGAGCTCGGTCGAAAATGCACCCCAAAATAAAAGAAAAATGTAGTCATTGCCATATCCCTGGCCACGACAAATGAAATTTCCTAGAAAAATAATTTCTTTAGTTTGCATAAACATTTTTATGCAGAACATGCCGAGATGTTGGTTCTCATTGACATCAATTTGCGTGTAAGTTAAGGTCTTCGAATATATGCGTTATTGTTCTTCTGTCTGGACTGAATTGCACCTCCACCTCCTAAACAACAACCACATTTTTTGGTGCATCAGTGATCTTCTCTCTGGATTTCAGCATCGAATTTTCAACAACTGCAGAACCGACTGTTGAACCATGTAATACATACAAAGTTCCATGCTTGACACCTTTCAGAATCACATCAGAACCTTTGCAAACATTCAAACCTCCACCTTCACCTTTGAAACTGAAACCCTTGCTGTCTAGCAGACTCAAGGATATCACATTCTTTGTCAAGAGTGGCACATGCCTGACTTCCTTCAATGTGCAGAGCCTCCCATCATGTGTCCTAAACCTGATTGAGACGATTCCAACCACCTTGCAGACAGACCCGTTTTCCATAGAGACACTGCCCCTATCTGCACGGATGTACATAGTAAATAACTCTCTTTGGGGACTTATATGGTAGGACGCCCCAGAGTCAATGAACCACACATCAGACTGATTTGTGTAATCATCTGTTAGCAGAATAAAATCTCCCTTTGAAGTGTTTCCACATTCATCTAATGCTGCAGATCCAGAGTTATGTTCTTGTTGCTTCTTCTTCTTAGGACATTCCGTCTTCCAATGACCTTTCTCCTTACAGTAGGCACAAACGTTTTTTGGTAATTTATAACCGGAATTTTTCTTGCCATTCTTACCATCCTTGCTTCCTTTTTCCATCAACCCGGAAGCCTGATTTTCTGGTCCTGTTCCAGTAGCCTTATGCCGCATCTCCCTGGTATGAAGAGACGACCTAACCTCTTCCAGCGTTATAGTCTCTTTTCCGACAATATAAGACTCTCTAAAATTCCCATACGACGGAGGAAGAGACACCAGCAACATTAAGGCAGCATCCACATCTTTCACCACTTCATCAATATTACGTAATTCAAGCAGAATACTATTAACTTGAATAGGTGAACTCTAAGAGGCGTACCTCCAGACATGCGCAGACTGAAAAGACGTTGCTTCATCATCAACTTGTTGGTCAGCGATTTTGTCATGTAGAGACTTTCCAACTTTAACCACAAAGCGGCGGCCTTTTCCTGATCTGCGACTTCAGTGATTACGTCGTCCACGAGACACAGCATAATCGTTGAGTGAGCCTTCTCCTCCATGGTCGCATACTCAGCGGTGGATGTATCTGCGCTCTTCTTATCCGAAGCTAACGGCAACCGAAGACCTTGTTGCTTCAACAAAGCCCGCATCTTGATTTGCCACAGACTAAAACTATTTCTCCCGGTAAACCTGTCGATCTTCATCATGGAACCGGACATCGTTCTCGGCGGAAATCGAACCTCGCTCTGATACCAATTTGTTGTAACGAGAGATCGAACGAAAACAATAATAGAGATCGAGACACAGAGATTTACGTGGTTCACTAACTGTTACGTTAGCTACATCCACAACAGAGAAAGCAGAGTTTATTATAGAGCAGAATACTGAGTTACACACAACGTGTGTATATATATAGGGCAAGGAAATAAACCCTAATTCGACTAAATAACGGAAAACAAATCCAGTGATAATACATTACGTATACCGTTTAGACGGAGGGCGCTGTCCCTCGGACTCCCCATAGTTTCGGTCAACGACTGATTCAAGGCATATCAGCAAAGGCTGTGTCGGCATATGTTCTTTCTTGCAATATTAAGTATTGGTATTTTCATATACAAAATCCACCCTTCTGAAATTACTGTGTCGCTTAAATCTTTGGTCTTCCATGGGTATGTATGGGATCACCATGAAGGTCGTAAGTGGTTACGTGTACATGTTTTTTTTAATAGAACAACTCTACTAATTGTATTCACAACTCTTCCCAGTACTATCATAAATATTTTTTTTTATCTAAACACTAAAAGACCCAGACAAACAAAATTTATACGTTGGATGGTAATAAAAATTTTGTTTTTTATAATCCGGATATTATGGTGAGAACATTTGATAATTTTTTATTAGTGTAAATATTTTGAAGTAAATGAAACCCACTTTTATAATAACTGTTGAGATTAAGTGTGCCGGAAGATTTGAACACAATTTTTTTATTTCCATGGATGGATGTTCAGTGACATGTACTAATATATGGAGCGAAAATGGAATACAGATGATTGAGTATGGTTCACATCTGTGTATGAAACTAATCACTTTCATTAGTGCCTCATGATATCAGGAAAGTCGATATGTATTTGAGGAAGCTGACAGAAATATTAATTGTTTTCCAAAATATCTTCTTAATCTTAATTAAGTATATATTACTCACCTGGCAGGCTACTGCAATTCTGTCTTGGGTCCGTTCTTAAATCTGGGAGACACTGCATATCAAATAGTAGAGCACCACTTAAAATTTGTAATTTATTAATCATGTGTACAGGTAGAAAAGGAAAAGTTAGTACTTTTTTTTTGGTTTAGTGGTGTGTCGTCCATCTTTCTGTCTCAAAATACACAGTAGTCAATAATCTACCCGTGAATTTTATGCTAACTGCGGGATTTTGCAGTGCCAATGAATTTTCCCCAAGACGTCGTGCCGTCGGAAATCCGAAGCCGCATTACACAAGTAAAAGTTAACCAGGTCTAATTAAGGCATTGGACCCAATTAATTAAATCCAAAAAGAGTTTAATTGGTAATCACTCCCTCTTCATTAACAAGTAATATTCGGATTTTTTTAATCGATAATTTTTTATACCCGTATTTATTTAAAATTTTGGTTGTTCTGTTACCCATCAACCCCAAGATCTTGAGTTTAAAGCTTGAATTGTTCATCAATTCAGAAAATAAGCTTCTTTATTTTTATGGCAATGGAAATATCCTTCATCCGTTAGTGTTTAAGAATTTGGAGAAAAAATTCCTTCCAGTCAAAAACATATATGTAATAATTTCTTTTGTTAATGTATATTTGTAATCTTCAATATTTTTACATTGTTAAAGGAGGATTGATACGAAAGTCAATACTAGCTTTCAAATTATGGGTTCTAGCAATGGCTTGATTTGTCTAGGATTTTTAACAAAGGAATCACATATTACTATTTGTCTATGGATCCCATTAACAACAAAAAAAATTACTGTTTGGTAATTTGGTTTTAATGGAACAAAAATTCATGGAAAAGGAAATTAAATTTTACCAAAAATTGTAAGAATTGTGCACAACAAGTGTTCGGCAGAATTCTTGAAAGAAACTCACCACCAATTTTATTTGTTAGCAAGCAACAAATTTGAGTTAGTTTGTTCTCGAGTAGCTTGGTCATCTACAATGTTTGCGTTCGTATTTAATTAGCCTTGAACTTTATTTTATCTTGAATTTAATTGTATTCACACCGAGAACACTAGTACCCTTGAATCAGCGACTAGTGTAACTGGTGCTACTATTTAATTGTATTTATTGAGTTAAATTGTTTTACTAATGGAACAGATAAGTCGAAAGATAGATATATGGACAAATACATGATTCAACGATGTCGTACAAATAGAAAGAAATTGCTTAGGAGAAAAAAAAAGAAAAGTAATTCTGAATTTTTATTTTAATTTGATATGTATGTTTTTTTTTATATTGAAACTATCTATATTGGATTCAGTTTCACAAGAACTCATAGTCAGGATGCAAATAAAACAAAAAGATGAGGAATAATAACAAAACAACGGCCACAAAACGAAAGTACGACTCATGAAGTGTTGAAGTAATCACGTTTTAAAAAAGCTTTCCATTTATATCAATCTATTTTGAAGTACTAATTGCATCTATGACAAAGTCCATCATAGTAAAATTTTGTAATGCTAACTCCATTAACAGTTTTTCCTAAACAAAAAAAAATTAGATCTACCCAAAAAGAAAAAAAAAAGGCATGGTGCGTAGCACGGGGACAAATCTAGTTTTTTAAAAAATTCACCCACATCTCAATTCTATCAATTTAATTTAATGGGTCAGAAGGTCTAGGTTGATAGAAATTTTGTTAGGAGGAACTACCTTACTGAATAATCAATCATCCTCTTAAGAAATTATCTTGGCAACTAGGCATCATCATTATGTGTTTCTATGGGACATTAGAAGCCTCTTTGATTTCTTAGCTATAATTCGGGTGTTTTCTACATTATAGTTATGGTTGATAGAGTACAATATTTTTTATGGTAATTGATAGATAAAAGAACTCGGTCACCGAAAGAAGAAGACAATAATATGACGTTTTTATTTTCACGAGTGAAGATCTGAGATTTTATTACCTAACAAAAAGTAAAGAAAAATTAAACTAAATTTTATTATTAAAACCGATAGAGATAAATTGGCTTAGCTCAAAACCAAGCCGGTCCAACTAGATTAAATAGATATAACACAAAATCATGACTGTTAGATATTTTTTCATCTATGGTCCCTGCAAGAAAAGGTAAATTGTATTGTAATGAATCAGAGAGAATGTTACAGGTGTTTGTACCTAAAAATTGATTCTAGGAAAAACAATGTACTGTAGAAGTACTTTCTTTATATTCGAAAATCAAAATCGTACAGGGTAAGCCTAAACCACGATAGTAGTCCTTTCTCCCTGCTTCTATCACAAGGAGAGGAAATGGGTTGATCTTAAGGGAGGGAAACAAAGAAAGTTGAAGGAATTTGTGTGCTGAATTATGTGCAGAGTTCCAGAACTATTGAGAAAATAATAGAGCTTGAAAGAATGCTAAGCTTGTTGTGTTTTCTGAATGGGATAAGAAGCCTATTTATAATAGTTGAGAACACACGTATTGAGAGTGTGACTAGGGTTTACCAAGGCTAGAACTTGCTAGTGCCATGATTGTTGCCTATGTGCCGCTAGCTTTGACATTCATTAATGTTGTGGCCATATTTATGGCCTGTTTAGAGTTTCTCAATTGTATGAGATTTATTGTTAGCATTATGCTTAACTTTTATGCAGTTCATACGTAACATTTTCAAGAGATTCAGCCATGGAAGTTTGTAACTTGAAATTATGCTTGATGTGACTCTGCATTTAGATGGTATGCATCTAATTAGCGTTTTCGTTCAGATATAGCTTAGCCTCTCTTCTGAATGTTTGTAATTTTGTATAATCAGTGTATTCTGTCTTATATAAATAGTTCGCATAGATACACATGAAATAACGAGGATTTAGTTGAGTATAGCTCTGAAATTTCTATGGTGCATATATATGCAAAAGAGCTACATGGCTAATTTAGCCAGGAGCTAAATATCCCTTCTCGGTTTTCTTGCAGAATGTAGGATAACAGTATGTATTCATAATTTTGATGCTATGTCAGGAAACTATGTATATTTATTTTGTACTTCTGCAGCCAGGAAAAAGCAGTATTATAATTTTATCCCTTGTCAAAAACTCACCATCAACAACATGACATTGTCTTTATATAGACAAGGACTCGACCACACTAACTGAAAAAAGTGATAAAAATAGCAAAACAAGATAGTTACATACAACTGTAATACAACTGATAACAAACCAAAGGTCCTAGTCAATATCTAGTCAGCATGATATTGATATGCTCTAACATCCCGCCTCAAGATGAATATCAGATGATGTAAAAGGGGATAATGTAGTAGACGCAGGAAGTTACACAAAATTTGAATGCATCAGCTTGTCTTGGAGAAACTTAAACTGAGACTTAGATAGACCTTTGGTAAAAAGATCAGTTACCTGTTGTAGAATAGGAACAAAATAAACTTTAAGAAAACCAAGATTAACAAGATCCCTAACACTATGGTAATCCATCTCAACATGCTTGGTGCAAGCATGAAAAATATGATTAGCTGCTAAATTTTCTGCACCTATATTATCACATAAAAGCTTGCAAGGTAGAGTGATCTTAATACCTAATTCATACAGTAAATAAGAGAGCCAACAAATTTCTGTAACAGTAACAACAAGACTCTTGTATTCTGCTTCAGTAAAGGAACGAGAGACAATTAGTTGCTTCTTGTAGGACCAAGAAACCAAATTATCACCAACAAAAACACAATACCCAACAATTGACCTTCTAATATCAGGGTAACCATCCCAATCACTATCACAATATGCCATAATTTCAAAACAATCACCAATTCCAAGTGAAATACCAAATCCCAAAGTTCATTTCACATACCTGAGTATTCTTTTAGTTATATGCATATGCTCATTGGTAGGACAATGTATAAACTTGGATGCACAATTCATATCATAATTAATATCAGGTCTAGTAAGAGTCAAGTATTGTAAGCCATCACCAAGCTCATGTATGAACCAGCATCTGAAAAGATAGAACCATCAAATGCAGAAACTCTTTGCCCTGAGCCACAAGAGTTCTACATGGTTTACAATCAAACATATCATGCTTAGTCAACAAGTCTAAAGAATACTTGTTCTGAGTAGGAAGTAAAATATTAGATTGAGTATCAAGCTTAGCTTCAATACCTAAGAATTAATGTACAAGACCAAGATCATTCATAGTGAATTCATTCTTCAAAACAGTTATAAATTCAATTAGGAAGGAGTCTGAGGAACCAACTAGAATTGTGTCATCCACATAAACTAGAAGAAACATCTGACAAAAAGATTTGTTGTAGTAAAAAAGTGAATTGTCACAAACTAATTTTGAGAATCCATAAGAGAGAAGAAAGCCAGAAAACCTGTCAAACCAAGCTCTATGGTATTGCTTAAGCGCATATAAGACTTCTTAAGATGACACACATAATCTGGATGTTCAGCTAAGACAAAACCAAGAGGTTACTCCATGTATTTATTTTCTGACAAGAATCCATACAAGAAGGCATTGGAGATATCAAGTTGCCTAATATACCATTTCTTTGTGAGAGTCAGACTTAGAACACATCTGATTGTAGTTGCTTTAACTACAGGACTAAAAGTCTCCTCAAAATCTATCTCATACTTTTGATGAAATCTTTTAGCCACTAACATGGCTTTATAACTATCCACAGTACCATCTGACTTGAGTTTGGTCTTAAAGACCCATTTAAATCCTAAAACATTCCTAAAAGGATCATAAGATACTTCCTCCCAAGTACCATTAAAATATAAAGCTTCACACTCATCCTTCCTAGATTTAATCCAAACTGGGATTTAGAAACCTCTTTAAAAGATTTTGGTTCAGTAGTTGCCTTGAAAAGAGTGGTAAAAGATGAAGAAATGGGATGTCAGTGTGAAAGTTTTCTACAAAATTTGAAGGCAAAAGTTTAGGGACATGAATGCTTGACTTGGACCTTGTTTGAATTGGTTTAGAAGTAGGCACTGAAGTAGCCAAATCTTTAATCCATGAAATAGGAGGAAACTCGGCAACTGAAGGAGAAGTGGATATAAGAGCACTAGACACAGAAGTGTCAGGTATGAGTAAAACACTAGTAGGAATCTTAGATAAAGGACGAGCTTGTATTGGTGAACAAGTACTTGAACTGGATGAAAAAGCAATGTCAGCAAAAGAAAACTTAGACTCATCAATATCACATGAGTACTAGTATAAACCTTTTGAGTTTTTGGATCATAGTACCTATAGCCTTGATGGTGCATATTGTACCTAAAGAAGAAACAAGGAGTTGAATTTGGACTTAACTTGTCCTTCCTGTAAGGGACAATGTTTGGAAAACACAAACATCCAAATATTTTCAAAAAGGAATAATCTGGTTTACAACCAAAAATGATCTCATAAGTTGTTTTGTAGGATAAAATTTTAGAAGGTATCATATTTATGAGATAAACTGCAGTAGAGAATGATTCAAACCAAAACCTTTTGGGTAAAGCAGAGTTAAAGGTAAAGTGTTGCCAACTTCTGTTACATGTCTATGCTTCCTTTCTGCAACACTATTTTGCTGGTGCAAATGAGGACAAGATATTCTAACTAGAATTACAGAAGAATCAAGATATTCCCTCATTGGTCCTTTCACTAATTCACAAGCTCTATCACATTGAAACACTTTAACTTTCACATCAAGAAAATTTTCCATTAAATTTTTGAATAAAATGAAACATTGTAGACTATCAAACTTGTGCTTCATAAGATAAATCCAACTAAACTTGATAAAATCATCAAAAAATAGAATGTGATACCTATACCCATGGTTGGAAGGAACTGGTGAAGCACCCCAAATATCACAATGGATCAAGGTCAAAGGCCTACTAGATATAGAATCTGAAAAGTAAAAGGGTAAACATCTACTTTTTCCTAACTGACATGAAGCACAAACTTACTCAAAAGAGGTATTAGTAAGTCTAATATCTGCAACAGCATGCAGCTTTAATAAAATCTTGTTTTCTGGATGTCCCAATCTACTATGCCACAAAGTTGAGGAAACTACAATAGATGTGAGAGCGGAATGCATCTGAGAAGTGAGTTGAGCAGGGAGAATTAGATACAGACCATGTTGCATCTTTCCTCTAGCAAGGATTTGTTTGGTCTTTAAAGATTTTATTTCATAACCCCAAGGGAAGAAATCAAAAGAACAGTTGTTATCATGAGTAAAACTTGCTATTGATAGAAGATTATGTTTTAATTGAGGAACATAAAGCATTTTTGGTAGAGTAAATTCAGTAGAATATGATGATAAAACATCATAACCAGTTAGAGTTATAGGTAAAAGCTTACCACCACCAACCATAACCTGGTCAGATCCGTTATATGAAATAGTGTTCTGAAGAATAGCAGCATCATGAGTCATATGACTTGTTGCTCCTGAATTTGGAATCCATATGGGACCTACAGAAGTACTTTCCCAATATCCTTCACTCCCAGATTCAGCAACTTATGGACTAGAATAAGCAGCAAAATCCCCATCATGAACATTCCAAGAGCTAGAAGTACTACCTGAATTGATGTCCAAACCAACTAAGGCTTTTTGCAAAGGTGGTCATGGTGCACTACTATTTCTAGAAGCAACATATCAAAATCTACACCTATTTGCAAAATGTCCATGCTTATTACAAATCTGACATGTAACACTATTAGTGTTAACAACTTGTTTTTTATGAGGATTAAAATCATTTTTTCAGAAACTAGGAGGAACATATGAAGGATGTGAAGATGATGAATTCTTGAATGTTTCTTAACAAAGAAAGCAGAGTTAATAGGATTTTTAATAAGAGGAGAATCAGAATCACTTTCTTGATCTCTCATCCACTGCTCATGGTTGATTAACCGAAAACGCAACTCAGAAAATGAAAGTGGAGTTTTCCTATCCTGTATAGTAATAACAAAATTTGTATAATCTCTACCTAAACCATAGAGAATATACATTACCAAGTCAGAATCCGACACAGGTTCTCCAATTTCAGCAAGAGAATAAGATATTGACTTGATTTGATGAAGAAACTCAAATATCGAAGCATTTCCTCTTCTGATTGAGTGGATTTGGGATCACAATATTGATTTTCTTGCAAAGAATTGCTCGGTAAAGATTCGAGATAAATGAAGCCATTTTTCTCTAGCAGATTTCTTACCAAGAAATTCAGCAGCAATAAAAGGAAGAATTGCAGCATTGATGCAAGAACCAACAAACTGATCCATTTGTACCCACTCCAAATACATTGGATTTTCTGTTTTAACATTATTGATTAGTATCAATGGAGTTTCTGGAGGAATTGATCCATCCACATAACCAAAGAGATTGGTACTAATCAAGATGGAAGAGATATGATCTTTCCAAGCTAGAAAGTTTGAAGAATCTATCTTCACAAAAACACAATTTGATATGTTTTGAAAAGGTAAAAGACTGAATCTATGAAAACCAAAGAAATTTATAGGTTGTTGTTGTGTGTGTGGTGGTTGTTGTTGATGTTGTGTTGGTGGTGGTTGTTGTTGATGTTGTGTTGGTGATGGTAGAGGTGAAAATTATTGTTGATTGATAAACATTATATTGTTGTTGTTGTTGTTTGTATTGTCTGAAGCGAAAGATTGTGAGTTTCGAGTTTTTCCACCATTAATGGTGGAGGTTGTTTGCAGGTTTTGATTTGTTGAAAAAAGTTAAAAGAAATTTTCTCTTACGACTCTAATACCATGAAAGAAAAGGTAAATTGTATTGTAATGAATCAAAAAGAATACTAGAAGACATTGTCTTTATATAGACAAGGACTCAATCACACTAACTGAATAGCTACGTACTGCTGGAACACAGCTGATAACAAACCAAAGGTCCTAGTCAATATCTAGTCAGCGTGACAATGACATGCTCTAACAGTCCCTAAATAGTGTAGAGGATTAAGTACAAATCTTAAGTAACAGGATCATTCCTGTTAATGGAAACATATAAACCGTTGGCAATGTTTATTTCCATGTTATCTTATAATTTTTATACCCAATTTTTTTAGTATGAAACGCGTATGAATTCCTTCCCATGTGATAACACCTCAACACTTTTTCAACAACCGTGTACGAAAATCGCTTCAATTTGAAATATTAAAAAGAATCAACTTTTTTAAAAGCTGGTTTTATAATGAGGTATCATCTATAAAGGACGGGCTCCGTACCAGACATCAATCGTTTATAAAACCCAAATGATATTAAATTTGAAACTAATTTTCCTGAACATGATGTTCTTCCAGTCTTTTACAATTTCACCAGTAAAATTTAATCCCATAAAGATTTGATTTCTGTTATTTTTGTATATCAAAGTGAGTTCTATAGATAAACACCTCCAGAACTCGTCGATTCTACCCTGTTCATTTTATATATAGGGTTTTTAGAAACAATTTACAAGTTTTAACCGAATCACAAGTCCAAGTCATGGAAACTGCCGTTGTGGACTTCATGGGTTCTTGCATAGTCTGTGTTGGGCTCTTCACAAAGGCGTATGGTTTTGACACACTAGAATCTGATCTCCAGGATTGTTAGTCATCAGCACTCCTATTACCTTCATCTTCATCATTATAATCATAGTCATCGTCATCATTACAGTCATAGTCATCGTCCTCTTCATTGTGAACACTACTATATATCTCAAGGTAAGCATCATCATCCTCCTATCATAGAACAGAAAATGTAAACAGAAATAACAAACGGGCATGAGGTGAGTATAAAATTAGTATACATAAATGAAGATCCAAAAACATACCACATCATCTCCGTCTTCAGTAAAATATGTTGAATCAAGTTTTGCATACAACTCTCCGTCTCCCTGGTCCTTCACAGTTTCCATTTGATTCTGTACAGTGAGCGAGTATAAGTGACAAGACGCATAAAAAACGACGTAACTTTGAATCGGACTGGTTTATTAACTTCTATTTGAATAACATTAATCAAACAATTGCTATGATACTGTGTATTTAACTCTTACAAGTTCTGATCTGAGAATATCGACCCTCCTCTGAACAGCTGAAATATGATTATAGAGCGCCTGTTCGTTGAAAAGAAAAAGAATCAAGTAATACGATGCAACATCTGGCAAAAATGCCAGGAATTAGAATTTAAAAGAAATTTTGTAGGCTTAAGAAATTTGAAGGCACCTCACGCCGTTGAAGCTCAATAGAGCGTGCCAAAGCCTTCCTTTTCGTCAACAGATTCTTAGGCCTCAAAGTAGCAGGACGGTGATAGTCTTTTCCTCGGAAGACAATAATGGCATACCCCTTTGAAACTTTGTCAACTGAAACCAAGATACCCCCACTCTCAGCCTCTAAAGCTAATGCCAAGCTTCTGACCTGATCAAAATTTTTAGCCTTCACCATAACCTTAACAAGTTCCCTGTACTTCCAGTGTAGGTGCATGTTCTCCACTGTACCATCAAAGACACCACGCCTCCCTGAAAATATACATTTTATGAACCCCATAATTTTCATATATTAATAAAAGTAACACCAGGAAAACAACAACAAGTTGTTATTGATCCATTTACTACAAATAGAGAGAATGTTACCAAGGAGTAGGAACGCTTTCATTCTCAAACCGAGTTTCCGGAACATAAATCTCTCCTCGTCGCTTATGCTTTCCTGATCAGTTTGTTGCTCTACTGGCTTTAAGCATTCCTCCACCTTAGCTAAAGCTTTTTCAGCTTTATCTAACTTGCGTTGAGCCTGTTGCACCATGGGTCTAGATAATAAGGAGACAATACCAATAGAACATAAACTCATTTTAGATAAAAGAAAAATCAGTGCCCAGCAATTAGACGTCTTCATCGTGCTACAGGTTTCAGTATGTCATAGACAGGCATGAATGAAACCCTCAGACTGGTTATCTAAGGCTTTTCATAGTAGACCGTTCAGCTAAATCTACACATTACTAAAATGCTAGCATCTAGTTCATCACAAAAGCTTTATTGATAAATAAGGCTTTACTCATTTCAAAGCGAGGAACTTACAAAACTAAGCTTGGACTCAAGCTTTCTAACAAGACTTGCATGTCGTGCTACTTCTGCCTCTTTAAACACTTTGTCCCTTTCGGTATTATTTAGCCTCTTCCCCCATCGGGCATCAGCTTCTAACATTTCACTGAGTGTACCAGTGGCCCCAGATCCTGAAGTTTTATCAGCACAAGGAATAAAAAACGATGATGCTCTCAACCGTGCTTGCTCCTCTTCATCTTGATAGTCCTTTGCCAATCTTTCTCTTTCTAATAGTGCTTCTGTCACTTCTGGGGTTAGGAAATCTTTT
Source organism: Papaver californicum (assembly GCA_023531435.1). Lineage (NCBI taxonomy): Eukaryota > Viridiplantae > Streptophyta > Magnoliopsida > Ranunculales > Papaveraceae > Papaver > Papaver californicum. Next base: position 10,394,513 of record JAJJMC010014301.1, on the reverse strand, counting down.
CCTCTGTAAAACACAATGAAGTCTTTGTTTCTAGTAAGCATTGTACCTCCTGTAAGTTTCTGTGCATCAGCAAAAGATCCAGTCAATATGCATACTATAAAGAAGTGATCAAACGTTTAGTTAATAACAATGATGATTCATAACATTTTTGAGACAAATGATTGTGAACTAAAGCATATCCCACATGTTTTTATATGTACAACAACTTCGATGATGTACTAAAAGCAGCATATTCTATGTAACAATTAACCCAGTAAAGAGATATGTGACAACAAACTACAAACTCAGAAGCTGAAGAAAAGTTACCTTGATATCCTCAGCCATTCTCTCACTAGTGGTGAGTTGCACACCTCGCTTCAGAGCAATCTTTGCAACCGAACTACTTTCCCACAGCTTGACCATGGCCATTGCCAGTCCATGGTGTCGCCTGCTTCTTCCTGAAGGACAAAGTTTGAATCAAAATTTGCACTAAACAAAAGAAGCAGAAATCACTAAATCAAAAGGCATAAGAGTACAAACCAACAGCGAAATGTGGAGAAAGGACTCTGGCAAGCCGTCGGAGGGCTGTACCTTCCTTAAGTCCAAGATTAGATCTCACCCCATAGGGAAGTATTCTGTACGGTGGCTTGTAACCAGGCACAACATCTGGGAGCAAATCAGCATCTACAGGTAGTGGCTTGGGTCCAGGCCAATCTGTATATCGTGGTCCCAACCCATCTAATATCTTGTCAATTTCATGTTCATACTTCACTTCTGGCACTGGTTTGACAGTTGATATCTCACCAACTTCCGAGCATACTTTGTCCAACTGGGCATTAAGATCAGAGACACGTTGTGTCTGATGCCTAGAACTACTCTCAGCAATTGGTGCATAATAGTTATTGTCAATGTTGCTAGGTCTCTGAATTTGCCTTTTCTGGTGATGCTCCGAAGCAAGCTCATAACTCACTCCCCTGTATAAAGAAATAGAACTGCCTGAACGCCAGATCACCAAACCACCAGTTTTCCTCTGCATAGCATATAAGAATAGATCTTAGTGAAAACAATAATTTTTCTTTGTCTACAAACTAGCGGATACTAGCACAAGCAAAACTAGATGAACTGAAAAGCATAAAGAAACTAACCTCTAATATCTCATGCAACCTTTTCATATTAAGTGCCGGAGGACCCTCACATTTGAGCCTTACAATCTCTGAACTCTTCCATTTCTCATGAATCTTTTCCACAACAGCCTGAGTAACACCAGCACCTCCAACCTTTGTCTTCGAGTTAGTTTTAACTGCTAAATTCCTCAGCCTCCTCAATTCTGACTCGGGAAGTGTTAATTCAGCTAAGGAAGTCCTACTTTTACTTCGAATCAAATTTCCCTCCGCTTCTTTTATCATAGGATTTTCCCATGGAAATCTTATATCTCCATTACCACCAAAGTAATTCTCAACATCTAAAAGAGTACCTGAAGAAACCCCACCTCTTGTCCCTTCTTCAACATAGAAAATATCTTCTACTGAACTTTTCTCTAACACTCTCCTCCCCTCTCTCTCACTAGAATCATCAACATATCCAAATCTCTTCAGTTTCTCTACAATTTTTTCCATTGTACTACTACTAGCAGTACCTGTATTAGTAGTATTACCCTCATCATCTTCACTTGAAAACCCACCACTATTTTCATAACCCAGGGGTCTTTTTATAGTATTCGAATGGTGGTTTTCGTTCCATTTTTCAATCCAACCATTATTAGACAATCCACCGTTAGAGACAGGCTTTTTTTGAGAATCATTCCTGGGTGGGTTTCTTTCAGGAACTAAATTTGAGCTAATTGAATTCTGTGTTACATTCAAGTTATGTTTTTTCGAAGAAATTGATGAACCATACCTTGCAAATTGCAGTGGATAGCCATTAAATCTTGATAATGATGTGGTCTGAAATGAATCCAAGAAGCTTGTTTGGTAGATTTGGCAACTAGGTACAACAGACATCAGAAATCTGAAGTAGTATGAAATCAAACACAAGCAAATTTAAGGAAAAAAAACTTGATAATCATAAGGGTTTTCCAGAATTTATCTATAGTACTGTGGAAGTAATTTATCCAGAGAAAAGGACATTTAAATCCCTTAGTTTCTATCTAGTTAAGGAGTCAGTCAAGCCATAAGATAAACACAGCTAGTTATTTGGGCAGGCCGGACTTTTTACGTAGTAAGAGCAAAGCTAGCAGGTTGGTATATTAGTTGATTTGCCAAATATACATCCACAGTAGAATTGGCAAACTAACAAAGTGGGTTGATAAATTAGTATTTGTGGCAGTTTGCCAATCGAGGTGCTAAGTTTAGTCGATCGACTCAGTTAGAGACGATCGAATCATGTTGAAAGTTGAGATGAGCTTCGGCCTAGCTTGTGCCGAACGGCTCAACATGATTCGACAACGGTCGAATCTCAACAACTATAATCCAACGGCTTTGATTTTCTTCCTTTAAATTCAAACATTTTCAACTCCAAAATCACACCTACTCCACTCAAAAATTCTTATACTTTCACTTCAATCTTAATGTTTCCATTTTAAACTCTTGTTCTCAATTTTTGTTCAAGAAATTCATAAAAAAATGGTAAAAATTGCAACTCAACTTGATCTCCCAACCCAACTTGATTTTTCTGGAGTCATACTCGAAGACGCTATTAGTAAGATATGTGATGATTATAAAAAAATTGAGAATGAGAAAAAACAAAGAGGTTTTCAAGTTTTAGATGTTAACCAAGTCAAATCTGCATCTATAAGAAAAATAAGAGTTCAAGGGAAAAAAATTGAAGATTTTTTTTTTTTTTGAAAGGTAACCGTACGACTGATCATAAAAACCAGGGAAAATCTTCTCAAGAGCGCATCGAATGGAAGATCTGTAAAATGAAGATAAACAAGAGGCCCAAGATTGTCAAAGAATTTTTACTGAAGTGTTTATTTAATTTAAATTTTTACTGCCCTAGTTTATATCTTGTAAAAGAGCGTAGTATATTAAATTAATGTAATGGAGAATATAATTTTAGTTAATTTGATCTAATTATTAAACTTGTTTATTCCCTTTGAAATCAAATTATGTTTAATTAAAATTTTAAAATTAAATTAGTTTATTGTTAAAATCATAAACAACCATTATATTTAATTAAAATTTTAAATTATATAACTGTTGTTGTAGAGAAAAATACGTTGACTGGGATACCAATTGCACCAACTAACTGTCTAGCACATCTCTTCCCAAAAATATAAACACCAATATCTCTGAGTTGACTGTAGAGCAAAATACGTTGCATTGAAAATTCTCTGATCATAATGGCTACATCAGATTTAAACTCAATATAGTTCTTGCACGGGTTCTAAATAATACTTTGTTCGTTCCTAAGATCCATTTGGATTCTCCACACATGGATATTATCTCGCTCAAAGGTGTGTTGTTGCTTCTCCCAATTATCGGCTTCATACTTCACTACAATTGGGAAAAAAATTCTTATGTAGTTTTCTAGTCTGGGTAGACTAATATTGGTATATGTATACCACCAAATCTGAAGTAAACAACATATGATTAGTTTATGTTGCTTTAAATATTTGTAAACTTATATAAAATGTATAGGAATTTATTATCATATTTACCTCAAGGACTTCCCATACACCTTCCATGTTTGACCCACCCAAGCATGCGACATCGAGAGTAATGTACAACTCGGCTAAAATAGCGGAGCCACAATCATAATCGACACCCTTTTCCATGTCTTACAACGCCTCTAGCCACCCTACTTAAACAAAACTTTTTGAGTTAGGAAAAAAACACACACCATGTATCCATAAAATAATGACCTTGGCAATTTTTGTATCGTTGTCAGGTTCTAGATTATCTGAATCAATATCACCATATAATTTGTCGAAGATAAATGCCTTTAAATCGGTATTAGCAAATCCAACACTTCTAAGTTTTGTATGGTTGGTTACGCTAAAATATAAGGGAAGTGCTTGTTTATATCGATCTTCTGCAATCCAACCTTGTTGGTCAAATGGAACATTATCTCATAGGCCGCAAGGTATCCCAACCAGGAAATACAAATCTAATGGTGTTACTCCTGTTAAAACATTAAAATTGTTAATTTCATATATAAATCATATTGATTGCATAAAAATTATAAATCAAAATATATGACATACGTATTTCGAAGTCTTGAAAATGAAATGTGTGTACTATACCACCAACGTTCCAAAAACATAGCCGGAAATTTGGTCGAACGTTTCTTCACGTTCACATAGTACAAAATCCTCCAAGGAAATCTATTGACAATAATCTTATCACCATCAGTAAGTTTTCATAAACTTCTTTGACTTCAAACCAAGAACCTCTTGGTTTTTGATGGTTAACATCTCGCTCTGTTCTTGAAGATACATGACCTTCAGCCGTGGCTATTTCTAGATTAGAAAATACTCTCGGATTGTTCTCTTCATCCGGATTTTCTTATTGAGTCGATAGAGGTTGACTATATGTATTCCTGAGTAGTTTTCTATTTCTTGATCGACTAATATTTTGAGGTTGAAACATGGTAGTTTAAATATTTTTTTGAGAATATGAATTAAAGAAGAGTTTTTTGTGAAGAAAATATATAGAGAAGATAGTAGAGAAGATTGATTTTGGTGTGAGTAGAGAAAATTGATTTTGAGTTGTATTTATAGGGGTGATTATTGTAGTCGTTGGATTTGACCATTGGGATCTGACCGTTATCGAGCCAACTTGACCACTAGGCCTAGATTGCGCCGAGGCTCGGTAAAATTGCACCAAGCCTCGACTCAAGTTGGCTCAATCGATTCAGTATGCTTCATTTAGCCAATTCCCCACTGCCCAAAATCGAGTTTGCCTATCCACCTGGCTTGGCAAATTAGATTATATGCCAATACCCACAGGAATTGCTCTAAAGATTTTGGACAAGGCCTATTTTATATTATAATAGTTTTTTAAACCAGAAGGATTGACCAACTCGTCCGTTCTTGTCATCCCAAGTTTCGAAATTTTCTTCCAAAAATAGCCCTTAACTTAGAGTTAGTGTCAACCATGTTTGTTTCACTAGCATTTGAAAGAAAACCAAGCGAAAAAATCCACCATGATATGTTTATGAGAAATCCACATCAACTTGCATCAACGATTTTTGTCTCGTCCACTTTTGTATTTACATCTTTAAAATCCTTTTCTATAAATCCAATTTTCTTCTTCACCGTTTTAAATTTCATCAGGTGATATCATGGTTTTATTTATTTATTTTTGGAAATTTTGTTTCATATATGTTTATTTAATTTGTTTAATGTTTTTTATTTATTATCGATGCGTTTTTAATGAATCTTTGTGAGTTGTCGTGAAACAAGAAGGAGGTTTGAAGAAATCAGTGGTTCTGAGTTTGATAATGTGATGCTTCAAGCGAGAAAAAGGAATAATAGAATTGGAATTGGCAGTAAATAAAAGAGTGGGTAGCTAATGGTTTGTCGAGAGATGAAAAATGAGTGTGAGATGGAGATGATTGTTTTTCGTACACTGAAGAAGAAATATTGTTGCCGAGAAAAGCCATGAAGACTGCTTATGGAATGAATTGGAAGTGGGTTCACGAGGAATAAAAGATTATATGAATTGTATTGAGTTTGTGTTGATTGTGTGAATGGTAATGCAGGGAAGGAGCAATATAAAACGTTAAACAAAGTCAGCAGCATATATATCCTACCATTATCAACAAGATGCATACAATGCGCTTTTATAAATGCCAGAGACACCATTTTTTCAGCCAAGTATCAACTCCGGCTATCCATTTTTGGTCATGTAAGAAGAGTTAGCTAACTGCCAAAATAGTCTTTATCAATTGGAAAAGACTAAAGCGTAGATAAACTGCAACAGTCTCTAGAGAGAAGATTTCCACCAAAAGCATATTTATTATCTCAACCACAAGTGCTCATGCCGCCGTCACTATGTGGGTAATTTCTTATATTCTTATTTTTTTATTACATAGGTCATATCTACTGGTAATCATAGCCTGCAAGATTTGAACTCTAGACTTTTCACTATTCAAAGACTTATGAAGGTGATGCGAACTGTTGAGCCTTCTGCTCATTTGCGATCTCAAAAAAGTTCTCATGAGGAATTATTATCTATCAAAATAAAAATAGTCTTGGGAGAAAAGACTAACAAGATAATCACAGAGCACTTACCAATAGATTTAGTAACTGAGATCGTGTGTGGATTACCCATAAAGAATTTGACGGTGTTCAAGTGTGTATCCAAATCATGGAACAAAATTATTTCTCATGTATGTATTCTGAGAGTTTTAACAGATGCATGTGTCCTAAACTTATACATGGCAGACTCATTTCAACTTTATGATGCCCGTTGTTATTCTGATAAAATGCCTGAGCTGAATTATTGTAGTTCCATTCCGAAAGATAAAGATAATAAAACGTATTATCATGAAATAGACTATTTTATTGGGTTGTCTTTATATATGGCCGAAGATTTTGTTTACTCTTTCTCATATAGTTATGTGAGTATGAAATATTTTTGCATGAAAGATCATGAGTACTTGTCTATGTAAGTTCACTATTTCCTTCCTTTTGAAAACATATTTTGTTCATCTTGTGTTTATATGTATGTTTTGCTTCTTCTGATACGGTAATCTTTATTAGTAGTTTAGTATTATAGATGGTACGAGGGTCAGAATTATAAAATTACCCTTTTGCCTAGTTGCAGGAACATAGAAGTATCCGCGCATATTCCTGACTTTACATCATAATACGAAATATTATATTTCTATCTATATTCCGTAAGCGAACTAAGAATACAGTTTTTCTAAACAAATACAAGCATTCTAAACTAATCCTGTAACTTCTCTAATACTCACAGTATGTATGTCATATCGAATCAGTCTCAAGTCGCATAAATTCCACAACTGAATTCCTTGAACTCGACTCGAATGCGCATCGATGTTCCAATAACATCTATCAAATCTTGGAGTAGCTAATGCTTAATCCACAAAATACATTTTATCTTAACACCTTGTTCGCAAAGAACACATCACAAACTGATGTCATGAGCTTAAAATATGCCACTTTAGCATTTTTCTCAAGGACAAGCCACGAAATATGCGTTATTCCTCTTGGACGCACCACAAGCAAGGAGAAATGCCTCCAAAGACGCGATGGGCTAGCTCTAGCTTCTCCTTGCTAGCACCAGCCTCACTAAAAGACGCGTTATATTCTCTGCGCCAGGCCAAGGCCAGCGCTAACTTTACTTGTCACAAGGCTCCTAGCAAATCACATGCTCCTAGCAAATCACAAAGCTCCTAGCGAGTCACTTGCTCCTAGAAAGCTACAAGCTCATAGCGAGTCACTTTTCCCACTAGAGTAGCGTCCCGGGGACATATTAGTGCATTTACGCTAGAAGTGCTAGCTTCCCAGATCAAGCAGTACCTTGGCGCTATCTTCCTTGACCTTGGCGTTAGCTTCTTTAACTTTGGCGCTAGCTTCCTTTACCTAGCATCAGTTTTAGCGCTAACTTCCTTGACTAGCCTTTACGCTAAAGGCGCTGGCTTCCTTGGATTTAGCAGCGTCCTGGCTTCCTTGGCTTAACAGAGTCCTAGTCTTTGCGCTAAAAGCGCTAACCTCCTTGGATGGTACGTCTTAGCCTTTGCGGATAAAGTGCTAGCTTCCTTGCTAGAAACGCTTTCGCCTAAAGTGATAGCTTCCTTTCCAGAAGGGTTTTTGCCTAAAGTGCTAGCTTCCTTGTCAGAAGCGCTTTCACCTACATTGCTAGCTTCCTTGCCAGAAGCGTTTTCGCCTAAAAGTGCCAGCTTCCTTGCCAGAAACGTTTTCTCCTAAAGTGCTAGCTTCTTTGCCAGAAGCGTTTTTTCCTAAAAGGGTAGCTTCTTTGCCAGAAGTGTTTTCGCCTAAAACACTAGCTTCCTTTCCATAAGGGCTTTCTCCTAAAGTGCTAGCTTCCTTGCCAGAGGCGTTTTCGTCTAAAATGCTAGCTTCCTTGCAAGAAGCGTTTTCAGCTAAAGTGCTAGCTTCCTTTCTAGCAGCGTCCTAGTGACGCATTAGCAATCTGCACCTAAGGATCTAGCGCTAGCTTGCTAGGAACTCCTGTAGTGACGCATTGTCATTTGTGCTAAGGAGCCATCCCTAGCTCTGCTAGCTGTTTCTTTTAGAGACGCACAATTCTTTTTCAGCCACTGGCTTAATACCAACGCTAGCATATATGGTTATCTAATAAGCATTCCTGCTTAGGAAGATCCTCGCAATTTTGGCTTCAAATACTTCCATAATTATGCCTTGTCACTTCTAAGCTGGCTTCTGGCTATTAAAACAACCATGTTACTCCAAAGTTAGTATATGACCACTAAACTACCAGACTTGACACTAATCAGTCTGATTACCGATTCAGTGAGTTGTGCAACTTGTTTCACTTACTTAGCAAGTCACTGACTTGACTTAGCATGGGGGGATTCTCATTGGGGTATTAGTCTGGCGGTCTACGACAATCGTGCATTGTGGCAACACATCCACGAACAAGAAGGTAACAAGTAGTAGGACAGTTACGAGGCAGTTGAGAGAACGAGGAGTAATGGTCATACATGTCTTCCTTACTTTTTGGGCATGACTCCACTACAATCTCCACAATCGCTACTCCTCCACTTTTTCTCTAACTTCTACCACTTACGAGAAATCAGTGTGTCTTTTCAGAACTATAAAAGACAAGAAGAACAAGAGAAAAACAAGAATGAAGAGATATACAAAATTGGCGATTCATCTCATATATAATCCATTATTATTTACACACTACAATTGCTCATCACACTGAGATTTCTCAACCTTCTTTTCCCTCCTCCCCTAAGACCTACGTAATCTTTTCTACTTTTGTGATCGAAACAGTTAATGAACGACCATTTCTTGGTTTAGGCTCGTCCTGTTCAAGCTTGATCTCTCGAACCTACTTGAAATTTCTATTTTGCAATATATTTTTATTTTCACCTTAAAACATTAGCGACCAAAGAGGGAGATCAACCTCTCAATTACAAAAATCAATTTTTCAGTTATTCAAAATGGTGGATCTTAGGTCTTGAGAGGTTACAACTCCTAATGTCAATTCTTCTAACACTAGTGGTGGCATTTCTGAAACCACTCATGCTACTACTAATCCTCCTCCTCCATACCTCCTCCTGGTAAGAAGGCTTTTGAAGACACCAGGAAAACCCAAAAGAAACTCAACATGGTCGATCCGATGCAAAGATAAGAGGTTCTTGCCAGAACACCAGAAGATATGGCTACCTCTCAGAAGGAGTTACTCACTTGTATAAGGACCATAGCGGAACAACTTTATCCATAACCGATCTGTCACCAGTTACAATAATCAACGATTCCAAGACTATCAACGTCAACATCTCCAAAATCAACATCCAAGACAATGACGAGATCCTTATTCAAAAAGGACAATCAAAGAACCAATAATCCAACCTTGTCAACCATGAAGATCTGGAGAGACTTTTTTACAGTCTCTAGGCAATAAGGGACCAGTCTCACTACATCAGCACCAACCCCCATGTCCTCCCGCTATCCAAAAGACCCTTTGTTAGGGGATATATCTTGCTCTTCTCCCTTTATAATGGGGATAGAAATTCTCAGATCTGAGAAGATTTCTCCAGAGAGATGACAAACATCCTGATGATTGCATATGCCGATTCAGGGTCCAAGAGTTGTAGAGATATTCGTTGGAGCAAAATCCTGGTCAGTAAGCGATACAATATCCAATCATCCATGAGGTGTTGTGATGCGTTCCGTAGGTGCAATCAAATTAGTGATCTTATTTCCACTCAATTAAAGAATAATATAATAGAATTCAAGTTCGTTCCCACGAGGACCGAGGTGTTTCAGTTGTTTAAAGTGTCACAAAGGAGGTTTTGCTTTAGGTTTAAAACAAAGTCAATAAGAAAGCAATTAAAAGTAAGTTGTAAGCAATAAAGAGAGATATGATCAAGGCATCCTTCTTTATTACTAAGCAATCATTGAATTAATATACTCATTTACTCTTCATTCATCACAGATTATTACCAACCGTAGGATAACATCTAGAGTAGTGTTGTCCTCGAAAGTCCTTAGGTCACTGGGTACTGAAGCGCTCGAATACCAGATTCTATTTGTATAAACCACCTCGAAAGTCCTACTCCAACTTCAAAGTCACAAGCATCCAAAGAGCTACGAAAACATCAAGTTTCTGAACATTAACAATAAGAAGTTAGAAATGCCAAAGAACATTATTCTCATGCTTAACTCTTGAGTTAGGAAAAAACCACCATATGAAAGAATCCAGGTTCGAGAGCGATCGAATGTTTCGACTTCTTCCTTAACAATAGGATTTTATGGAATTAACACTCAAAAGACGCACTTTATGGTTCTCATGTGTGTAGGAAGGAATGAAGATAGAAATCCTGCACACGTTGAATGGTTGGAAGGAAAATGAGCCTTACGAATTATTTAAAGATGTTATCCCATAGAAATATGGGATGAAAAGAAACCCTGTTTTTTTTATTTCTAGTGACCTCTAAGAAAGGAAATCAACCACTATGTGAGGATGATAACGCTTACTTACCTTCTCATCCGATCCACAATCAACACCACTCTCACATCATCCAATAGAAACGTCTTCGGTCTTCAACTGTTGATGATGAACTCTCGAATTTCATAGAATTTTGAAAAATTGTACTATTTTTCTCAATTTCTTGTTGCTTGAAACTTCTTTATAAATTTCTTCTTCCCCGCGGCCACTTGAATGAATAAAAAAAGAAATATACTAGAGCAATTATAAACATTATTATTTTTTTTGATTTTTTTTTAAACTTACAAACTGAAAAATAAATAAAATAAATAATGAAACTACTATGGCCGTGGGATAAGGACTTTACCTGATTCTCTTGTATTTCTCGATATCATGAACTTCACTAACTTACATCTTTTGATGTCTTTCGCTTTTGTACATAAGTCTTCAACACGTATATATAATTATGCTCATTGTATTGTTGCTTCACTTGAATATGAACTTTGCTCTTTCTTGTACCGTTGCTTGTAAATCTTGAACGTCTTCAACTTTCCTTCAAATTTTGTAATGCTCCGCTTGTTGATGATGATATGTTTCTATTGAACTGTTGTTGCCGAAAGAATGACGCTAACTGCAAACAAGACTACAAGATAGAGTTAGCAATTCTGATGACACCCTCGTGATTGATACAAATAACACCCAAGAGATCAAAAAGTAGTGCTGAAATTGGTGCAAAGTTAGGTAGCTCATCATTCTACCCAGAGTTTGCATAGATGAAACATTCTAAATGAACAATTTAGACATGTACAAAGAATTGAAGGTTTGGTGCCTCACTCATGGGTAATGAATAATCAACTTCTCAAATACTGTATTCTTTCTACACCTAATTTGCCACCGGCGAATTAATTCCTTTTTTTTTTCAGCTGTAGCCTCTCAACAACTAAGCAACCCGAATATAGTTCTCTAATATTTCTAAGTTCAGTTATTTCAGTAAGAAATCCGTATGTAAACTTAGCTAGAAGTATACTAAGTGACTCTAAAATATCTAAAAGTTGAAGGTTTTCATGCAAATATGTAAAAAGATTAAAAATTCTAAAAATCTATATGCTTAACCACTACCCACACTTAAACTTTACATTGTCCTCAATGTAAATTGACTCTTCAATGTAAAATCGAGATGGGAAATCCTAACAAAATATGAAAAACCAAGAAAATCTAAAGATAAAGATAGAAATACAAAACCAATGGGTTTCCTCCCATGCAACACTGGTTTAAAGTCGTCATCCCGACTCTCTACTCGCCCGTATTACTTCTACATAGGGAGCAAATAATGAATTTCAATTATATCCATATTCTCCGTTGGGAAGTTTTCATAATATGGCTTCAACCTATGGCTGTTTACTTTAAACATTGTTTCCGTCGTGAGACTTGTAACCTCCAATGCACCATAAGGAAAAACATTAGTAACAACAAATGGTCCACTCCATCGGGACCTTAAATTACCGGGAAATAGTTTAAGACGAGAATTAAATAGAAGAACTTTTTGTCCCACAACAAAATTCTTTCAAGAAATCATCTTGTCAAGGAAAACCTTAGTCATCTCCTTGTATATACGGGAACTCTCGTAAGCATCAATATGTATCTCCTCTAACTCACTAATTTATAGTTTTATTTGTTTCCCCGCTTCATCATACTCCATGTTGCACCTCTTTAACGCCCATACAACCTTATGTTCAAGTTCAACCGGGAGATGACAAGCTTTGCCATAAACAAACCGATAAGAGACATACCAATCGGTGTCTTGTATGTCGTTCTATATGCCCATAATGCATCGTTGAGTCTCAAGCTCCAATATTTCCGTGTAATATTAGCGGTTTTCTCAAGAATGGACTTAATTTCACGATTAGAAATTTCAGCTTGCTCACTAGTTTGTGGGTGATACGACGTACCGACCTTGTGAGTAATGTTGTATTTCTTGAGAAGAGCATGGAAGGATTTTAGAAAGTGTGAACCTCCATTACTAATAACCACACGTGGTGTGCCATGTCTAGTGAAAATATTTTCCTTCACAAAGTCACAAACAACTTGAGAATCATTAGTAGGGGTGGCTTTAGCTTCTACCCATTTTGACACATAATACACAACAAGAAGTATAAAAAAATTTCCATACGAATTAACAAAGGGGCCCATAAAATCAATTCCCCACACATTGAATATTTCTACAACAAGAATCGGTGTGAGTGGCATTTGATTTCGAGCACCTAGATTGCCCGTTCGTTTACATCTATTACAAGATTTGAAAAAACATATGCATCCTCAAATAAGGTGGGCCAGTAAAATCCACTCTCAAGAACTTTGAGAGCAGTACGTTTAAAACCAAAATGGCCACCACAAGCATAAGAATGACAAAAATATAGAATGGATTGAAATTCAGAGCTAGGTACGCACCTATGGATAACCTGATCAGCACAATATTTCCACAAGTAGGGCTCATCTCACACATACTGCTTGGCTATCTTTCTAAGCTTAAGATTTTGAAAATTAGACATTGTACTAGGTACTTGCCTTATAACCAAGTAATTCACTATATCAGCGTACCAAGGTGTTGAATCTTCAGTTGAGAAAAGTTTTCATCCGGAAAACGATCTTGTAAGGGAAGTTCTTCTTTAGAAACAACAAGTCCACTAAGATGATCTGCAAATGTATTCTCAACACCTTTCTTATATCTAATTTCAATATCAATATCAAATTCTTACAATAGCAATATCCACCGTATAAGCCTTGGCTTAGCTTCTTTCTTCTTGCGTAGGTATCTAAGTGCTGCATGATCAGAATATACAACCACTTTTGTACACACCAAATATGATCTAAATTTTTCTAGTGCAAAAACTATATCCAATAACTCTTTTTCCGTGGTAGAATAGTTGATTTACGCATCGTTTAGGGTCCTAGATGCATAGTAAATCACGTGGGATAATTTGTCCACCCTTTGAGCAAAACGGCTCCAACTGCATAGTCACTTGCACCACACATCAAATCGAACGTTAAAATCCAATAGGATGACTTTATTATTGGTGCAGTTGTCAACAACTCTTTCAATCTGTCAAAGGTTTCCTTGCACTCCTTGTCGAAGTTAAAAGTAGCCTTTTTTGCAACAATTTGCATATTGGCATTGAGATTTTGGAGAAATCTTTGATAAACCGCCTGTAAAAACCTGCATGACCAAGAAACGAGAGAATCTCCCTCACTGAAGTGGGGTATTGTAAGTTTCTTATTAAGTCTATCTTGCTTTGTCTACTTCGAGCCCCCGGGAGGACACAATGTGACCGAGCATTATACCATGGTTAACCGTAAAGTGACATTTCTCCCAGGTTAGAACAAGAGTAGTGTCTATGCATGTTTTAAGTACAAGTTCAAGATTTTCTAAGCAAATATCAAATGAATCGCCATAAACACTAAAATAATCCATAAATACCTCAATGATGCGTTCCACATAGTCAGAAAATATATTAACCATACATCTCTGAAAAGTGGCAGGCGCATTGCAAAGACTAAACGACATCCGTCTATATGCGAACGTACCAAAAGGAAAAGTAAAAATAGTCTCCTCTTGATCCTCCGGCGCAATAACAATTTGATTATAGCCCGAATACCCGTCCAAAAAGTAATAATGTGATTGTCCCGACAACTTCTCTAACATCTGATGAATGAAAGGCAAAGGAAAGTGATCATTTCGGGTAGCAGAATTGAGCTTTCTATAATCTATCTGTACTCTCCATCCTGTTTGAACTCATGTAGGAACAAGTTCGTCATCTTGATTTCTGACAATAGTAACACCAGACTTCTTTAGTACCGCATGTACCGGACTAACCTATTTGCTGTCAGAAATTGGGTAAATCACCCCCACACTTAGCAATTTGAGGATTTCGTTCTTTACAACCTCCATCATTGGGGGGTTAAGCATACACTGAGCATCATGTAATGGTTTCGCATCGTCTTCCATTAGGATTTTATGCATGCACATTAATGGACTAATGCCTTTGATGTCAGCAATTGTCCAACTAATGGCCGTTTTGTGCTCTTTCAGAACCCTAATCAAGCTTTCTTCTTATATGGCAGTGAGGTTCTTTGCAATGATCACCGAAATCTGTTTTTTATCACCCAAGTAAGCATACTTTAAGTGATCGGGAAGAGGCTTCAATTCTAGTTTAGGTGCCTGCATAATACAAGGTAAAGGAACCTCATTAGTTACGAGTAAAGAGATATATGATATATTACCCGTTTGAGCTTCTTATAGTTCCGTTAAAGCACCACACACCTCCACTAGATCTTTATCTAAGTCAACATCCAAGTTTGACTGCCCATGAACGTCGAATTCAATGTTATTATGCAACACAACTCCAAGTTCATCTTTACTGTTCAAATCAAACATTTGTTGTGCTAGCGAACCAATAACATCAATAGAGAAAGCAGAGTGAATATCACTAGGATAACGTATGACATCAAATATGTTGATGCGAATGATCTCCTTATCAAATTTCATAGTGAGTGTACTGATAGGAGCCTAAAATACATAATTTATGCATCAATTTCTTATGTTTTTCTTTATTAGTTTTCTTGTTTTCGCGTATATTATGCTTTATTTTCTATTTTCTAGGTGTTTCAGAGTCATTTGGAGTAAAAGAAGAAGAATTAGCAAAAGGGGCAAAATCGTCATTTTACAGGAAAAATGTTATTCACAGCCGATCATATGTTAAGGGACAACCAGCTGAATTCCAAGAGAAATCGCTAAGGGCAGCCAGCTCATTCATCTTTCAGAGAAGCCGTATCAAATTGCTGGGTGCCTAAAACAAGTTATATGTCTTAACCTTATCAAGTCTAGGTCGAACCCAAGTCTCTCCTTCTCATCTTCATCTGCAACGCAACAGGCCTCTCCACCAACTCACACCGGCAGGGAGAAATCAGGGAAAAAATCGCTGTGGGTTCAGTGAAGATTTAAGTTAGAGTGAAACAGCGAGAAGAAGAAAGAAGAAATGGGTTTTGATGGTAGGAAACGTTGACAGAGAACAGAGAAAATAAAAAAAGGTAAAGATTGAGAAGTTGGGTATGTGATGGTATGAAAGAAATAGTTAAGAAGAAATCAGCGAGAGAAGAAATGGGTTGAACTCAGTAACTGTTGCCGTGAAGATAAGAACAAGGGTGAGATTGAGAAATTGTCGCTTCTAGAGAAGAATGGTGGTGTAGTTGGATCTTGGCAGAGAAGATGAACTATTGATATGAATTTCGTGAATTGCTGAGATAGGGTTTGCTGCCAGTATTCGAAAATAAGCCTGAGTCTGTTGATGACTAGAATAAATGGGGTTGTGCTGAATTCGCAAGATAGCAGGTTGAACAAAGATTGTTTGTTGAGAAGAAATACAGGGAAGAAGAACATTTGATGCTGCCAATGATTATCGTGGGTGAATGATATGTGTTTGAATGATTTGTTTGTTTTGAATGATGCCATATTGCAGGGAAGGAGAGAATTGAATGTTAGAAATTACCAGCAATTCCATGATTGAATCAACAACAGAGCTGCACATGAACTGTCTGCTGAAATGTTTGAGTGAATGGAGGATAAACTAATCTGTTGTTGCTAGTTGCCATGGTGCTGGGTGGGTTGTTAACAAAAGGGCTTGTGATGTTTCAGACGTTAACAAGGGAAAGGAATGAAGTGGCTAGAGTTGTGGTGGTTTTTGAAGAGTTATGGCTCGATTTAGAAGTTGAAGACCAGCAAGAAATAATCGGTGCAGCTGCAGTCGACTGCTCTACATTCTGGCCGGCTAATCGTGAATCTAAGGCTGGGTATAAGGGTTATTTGTTCTAGAAGTTAAGATAACAGGGAGAGGAAACTTGGGTACTACTTAATCTCAATCATGGATAGAGTTTGAAGCCATAAAAATTGTCGAGAATTGAGGCCCAAGTTTTGGTGCTTAACAGATGAGATATATGGAAGTATTAGAGTTTTGTGTTTGATTAGGAAAAATGGGTTGTTTTAGATTACGAGATTGCAGGAGAGAGTTAGAGCTATAAAAGGAGGTAAAGGCTACATTTCCGATACACCTCACGACAGTCTTTCACCACCAACAGAGAGGAGCTGTCCCTAGCCACCACCAAGTTTGCATCTCCACCTACGTACACACCGACCAGTTTGCATACAGCCAAAACCATCCATCCACAGTTCCCTTGCATCATACCATCTACAGCAGCACCAATTGCATACCATCATCACCAACTCCAGTCCGTACCACAGAACCATTGAGATCAATTTACAAGAGAGGAGCTCCCGACTTTCACAACCACCAGCACAATTTCACCACTGCCATCTCCTGCTACTTGTTTTGGTTTAGTTGGTTTTTAATTCTCGTTTTATAATTTCTTTATTTTATCATGAACTCCAATATGTGTGGCTAAATTAGTTTTGGTTAGGGATGAATTCGAAACAATGTGATATGATTTATTTAAGTCAATCTTTCTTTTTAATATTGTTTTACTATTTGTCTTTTACCGAGCCTATGACCATGGATTGTTTACGAGTGTTCAAACGGTCAATTGAATATTTTGTTTGCAATTCTAATGCTAGATTCTTGACTTGTAATCCGTAATTGTTACGATGATTTAATCAAAAGCAGTAAAACATTAGCATTGCAATGGGATGTTGTGGATTTTGATGTATGAAAGATAACCCTAAGTTAACATATCGAACTTACGAGTACATGGAAAATACCGGTCGATAAAGTTGCACTAGAGAGCTTTCTTACACTAACTAATAGAATAATGATAAGAAGGTTCGTTCCTAAATGAGCGCTAAGTTAAAGTTGTCGATTAAATCTCTGAAAATAAACTAATGTGAAAATACGAAACAAATAAAAGAATACGATATGAGGATTATAATGATTAAGGATTCTTTCTCCACTAGTGAACATGAATACAAGTGAAATCTTTTTCAAAATACGGTTACTAGAAACCCTAGATAAGTTATGAGTTCAACGAGTCCATTAGACTCCAAGGTCACTTCGAATGTCACTTCGTAGAATAAGTTCTCTACTCGTTTCTAGCCAATCAAGTCACTTTGAATAAGCTCTCTAGTGTAACTTTATTGACCGGTATGCTCTATGAGTAGGGTTGATCCTAACCACAAGTTCATAAGTTCGACATATTAACTTAGGGTTATCTTTCACACATCAAAATCCACAACACCCCATTACAACACTGATGGTTTACTACTTTTGATTATATCGCCATAACGGATTACGATTCAATTATCTAACATTAATTACAAACAAGATATTCAATTGGCCATTTGAACACTCACAAACAATCCATGGTCATAAGTTTGGTAAAAGATAAACAATAAAACATTATTGAAAAGAAAGATTTAACTTAAATAAATCATGTAACATAGTTTTGAAATTATCCTTAACCAAACAATACTTAGCTACACATATTGGAGGAGTTAACAATTGAAAAGAGAATAGATAACTAAACACAAAAACAAGCAAACCAAAGCGGCAGATTGGTGGAGCTGTTATAATGGTGGTACTTCGGCTGCACAAGCTTGCTGCTGTTGGGTTGTTGTAGCTGTGGATGTGCAAGGAGACGGACTGGTGATATGTGTATGCAGTGAATGTTGTGCACTGTAGAGGATGTATGCAGGTGGTATGTAACTGCGGTAAAGTGAATGGATGGAACTGGCGGCTATATGCAGATACAATGGTGGAGTGGTGGTTGAATGCTATGCAGGTGATGATGGATGTGAATGCAAAGGTGGAGTTCTGGTGGTATGCAGATGGTTTTGGAGAGGAGCAAAGCTCCTCTCTGTTGGTGGTGCAACACAGGCGTGAGGGGATATGGGATGTAGTAGCCCTAGTTTCACTTTTATAAACTTCAATTCTTGCTGGTACTTGAAATCCACGCAAACCCACTTTCCTAATCTAATTCAAATCTCTAAATATGGTAATCAATCATAGCCATTAACCATGGAATCAACGGCAACAACATTCCTTCATAGCTATCTTCTCAGAAGAATTCTCTTTCCAAATCGGAAGCAAACTGACCTTGTTTTCCTAAACACATCAAGACCCTTATACCCGTTTCTTGGCATCAACTCAACCTGCCTAAATACGTCCCATCTAATTATATTGACGGCTACAATTTTCTGAACCCATGACAGAACTCCACAGTAAAATCCTTTCTTGTTCAGGCAATTAATCAAACATGTTCTGTGCGTTCTGTTGCTAATATAGGAACATAATAGATGTATAAACCCATTTTTGTATCTCCTTTCCTGCATATCATTCACAATTAACAGAAATCATTCAATCACAATAACACACGAACCCATAATTTGTCTTGCTCTGAATCCTCATAAACTCAACTTTCTTCTCAATCAATCTCTTCGAACCACAGTTCAATCAAAGAAAAACCCAAATTCAGTTCAACCCATGACAGTTCAACCAATAGTAGTGACACCATCATTCCTCTGTAACCTTCTTTATATTCTCGACAAAGAACCTCTTCTCTATGTAGACTTCAAAATCTTACTCAAACCCACTTCTATTGCAACAGCGAACTCGAACCCATGTCTTCCTCTCACAGGTTTCATCTCAAATTCACAATAAACCGAAACCCATCTTATGAACCCAAAACTCGATTCAAGACTCCTAGATTCGAAAATCATTTCAAACCCATCCTCACTTCTTCCCAAATGTTCAAGAATCAACAGCGAACTCCATCCTCTATGTTCACAAAACCATCAACAAACTCGTTCGAACCCTAGCTTCTGAATTCCATCTCGACCCTCAGTAAATCTTCGAACCAGAGTTTCTCTGTTAATTTCTCAGCTTCACATCTTCATTCAACGGTAGCAGTTTCTTTCTTTCTTGATTTCTATTTTCTCGGCAATACTCCGTCCCATGTTCAACATTTCAAAACCACCACAAAACCATCTCGTACACATCTTCACTACTCTCGGTCTCCACAGACCTTAGCCGGTGTTGAGCTTAGGTCAGGCGTGAAAGCTACGATGCATTTGCTGGTCGAATAAGAGAAGTAGGAGAGGAAACTTGACCTAGGTTATGTTTAAGGAATGAGAAAGAGATTTGGGCACCCCACGGTTACACAAAGCAGCCCAGATGGCTCCCTATAGCACATCTTAATAGAATAGCTCATTTCCCCCTAGTAATTCTCAATTCCTTTGTAAACCTGGTTGCCCCTTAGTGATTTCTGTTTCCACACAACTAAGATTTATGTGCTTCTATTCTTCAAGCTTTATAACACCAAATGCCTCTAAGCAATCCTATAAGCCTTTATTTCTCTTTTTTTTACTTCTCATGGCTCCAAAGTACCTATAAATCTCAAAAACAAACGTAAAATATAAAATTTACAAGAAAAATAACAAAGAAAGCATAACCAATTGATAATAATTAAGGTGTTTAGACACCTATCAAATTCCCTCACACTTACACATTGCTGGTCCTCGAGCAAACTAAACTAAACTAATCTAAACTATACTAATACACAACTCCCTTTCGTTGAGGTTACGATTACACTTATCATGTGTAATAATCCTTGAAACCCCCAGGTTTCCCTAGTGGACGATTTATAGTCTCGTGAGGGTTTACAAGAGGTTCACCCACAAAACCTACTCCAACTTCAAATATCCCAAAGCACATGTATCCAAAGAGCTAAGAAGATATAAAGTTTCTGCATACTAATAATAAGAAGTTAGATGTATCAAAGAACATTATTATCATGCTTAACTCTTGAGTTAGGAGAAACCCACCATAGGAAAGAGTTCAGGTTTGAGAGCGATCGAATGTTTCGACATCTGCCTCACCATTAGGATTTTATGACTTTGACACTCAAAAGACACACTTTATGGTTCTCATGTGTGCAGGAAGGAATGAAGATATAACTCCCACACACGTTGAATGGTGGGAAGGGAAAACCTTCTAAATTATATTAGAATATCCCATTGAAACGTGGGAAGAAACAAACCTTTTTTCTGATGATCTCTACGAAAGGAAATCAACCACTATGCGGGGATAAGAATGCTCACTCACCTTTTTATCCAATCTACAATCAACACCACTCTCACATCGTCCCATAGAAACGTCTTCGTCTTCGGCTTCAACTGTAGATGATGAACTCTTGAATTTCATAGAACTTGGACAAATTGTAACTCTTATCCTCAATTCCTTGTTGCTTGAAACTTCTTTATAGATTTCTTCTTTCCCACGACCTTAACCAATAAATACAAAAAGAAATATACACTAAAACAATAAAAAAAACTGATTTTTTTTATATATATATGTTTTTCTGATATTTTTCTGTTTTTTTTTTTCCAAAAGAAATATGAAATAGAAACTAAAAGAATAACAATGAAACTAATATGGTTGTGGAGAAAGGACTTTACCATATGATTCTTCACAACTTGTGTTGTTTCGGTATCATAAGATTCACAAAAATTCAGTCTTCAACTAGGATATAAAATTCTGCTCCTTGTATTGCTACTCCACTTTGAATCTGAAAATCGTTCTTCTTTATAGTGTTGCTTGTAAACCTTGAACGTTTTCAACTTTCTTCTAATTTATAATGTTCCACATATTGATGATAATGGTATTTCTATGGACCTGTTGTTTTCAAGAGAGAGAGAGAATGATGCCAACTGCAAATCAAACTACAAGGTAAGGTTTTTTTCGTAATTCTGATGTCACCCTCATGATTGACATAAATTAGCACTCAAGAAATCAAAAAGTAGTGCTGAAATGGTGTGAGGCTGGGTAGCTCATCATTCTACCCGGAATTTTCACAGATGAAACACTCTAAACGGACAATTTAGAAAGGTACAAAGAATTGAAGGTTTGGTGCCTCACTCATATATAGGTAATGAATGGTCAGCTTCTCTAATATTGTATTTTTTCTGCACTTAATTTGCCACCGGCGGTTGAAGTCCCTTTTTTCGGCTCTAGCCTCTCAACAACTGAGAAACCGAATATAATTCTCTAATACTTCTAAGTTCAATTATTTCGGTTAGAATTCCGTATGTAAACGTATCTAGAAGTATACTAAGTGAGTCTAAAATATCTAAAAGTTGAAAGTTTCATGCAAATTGTTACAAGAAAGTTCAAAGTTTTCTTCCTAAAAGTGAATAATTAAGAATTCTATATGCTTAACCACTCCCCCACACTTAAGCTTTACATTGTCCTTAATGTAAATTGACTCCTCCAATGTAAAATCAAGGTGGGAAATCCTATAATGATATGAAAATTCAGAAAAAACAAAAACAAAAAGTACAAGAAATACTAAACCAATGGTTTTCCTCCTATGCAGCGCTTAGTTTAACGTCATCATCCCGACTTTCTGGTCGCCCATACACCAATAATCTGAAATTTACGGATCCGTCTAGAAAATCAATAGTGAAACCATCATCACATATGAATTATCCCCATACTTAATCCATTTTACGCTCGAAAGTGTATACAAAACATAAGTGGAAGGAAACCTTGTGGAAACCTGCATGGCGCTAGATTCATACATATATGGTGGATATTTAAAAGCAAGGAAATCGGAAAAAACTTTAGAAGCATTCAATTTCAGCCCCAAACTAGGCACCTTCTTAAAAGTCGTATTAGTAATTCTTTGAGAAACTACTTCTAGTATAGGAGGATCATCATTAGGTAAAGATTCATATAAAGGGTTAGACAAACCTTGCAAAATTGCACGCATTACGGGATCCTTAGTACTTCATAAAAATTCCATCGATGTTCCTACATCATAAATATCAGTATTTTCATTCAGACTCTGTACATTATTCATTAGTTTCTTGTATAACCTGCAAGTCTTCATCATCAGAATCGAAACTGCTCCAAGTAATTCATCGTACTCCTTATGTTCTTCATCACAAGTTGACTTCTCATTCAAAGTATCTATTATTTATGAATTAAGAGTGGTATGCACAAAGAAGTCATAATCATCATCACTCTCATACACAACATAAGTCCTACCATTAATAACTTTAGTGTTTCTAGACTCAATTTCTTCCTTTTGAATAGGCGAATGATCATTCTGATCATGAGTTTAGCTAGTAGTACCAAAATTATCAATATTCAAAGGTTGCTCATCTTCAGAATCGTCATCGGAGTTTTCGTCAACCTCATAATCTTCAATATCCCAACGACGTTGGAGTTCCATTTGTATGACCCTGTTAATTTCTTGAAGAGTCTCTTCTGATGCTCCAGCTTCTTCCAATTGATCGTTTCTTTTAGAGAGTTTTCTGATATTAATACGTTTTCCACCATTACCCACGATAGAATTTTCAGACCATATCTCTTCTTTTTGAATGAGTGAAGAAAGAACATGATAAAGAGGAGTAGGTCTTAATTCAGTATCATAAGTTTTGAGTTCCAAACTCTCTGACATCTGCACATTACTAGAAAACTACTGATTAAAAGTATAACTATCCTCCCATCCTTGTGATCGTTCACCAACATACCCACTATAAGGCTGTTGGTATTTATGAGAACTATCACCAGGTCTTGCAGGGTGATTATAGCCAATAAATTGGTTTCGATCATATCCACATACGGTTGGAAGTTATAAGAATGAAAATTAAATCCATCACTATAATATGTATGGTCTTGTGAACCATATATGTTGTCCCAAAATGATACATCTTGATAAAGCCTAAAAAAATTTATGCACACAACTTATTTAGAAAACTTACCTCTTTTCCTAGACAAGTGAAGAAAACTAGTAACTGATTGCGCACACACAAAAGAATGATTGATTGTAACTGAAAATAAAATTCTAAAAGAAACAAATTAGTAAAATCTAATAATGAAAACTAAATGCAAAATCAGAAAATTAAATAACAACTAGAACTATCGACTGCTCCCCGGCAGCGACGCCAATTTGACCGAGGTGTTGAACTCGTCAAAAATATATTTCTTACCTTCTTACACTAACTAGTAGAATAATGATAAGCAGGTTTGTTTCTGAGGGAGTGTTGAGTTAAATTTATCAATTAAATATCTGAAAATAAACTAATGCAAAGATACGAAAACAAATAAAAGAATACGATATGAGGATTAGAATGATTAAGGATTCTTTCTCCACTAGTGAACATGAATACAAGTGAAATCTTCTTCAAAATACGTTTACTAAAAACCCTAGACAAGTTATGAGTTCAAAGAGTCCATTAGACTCTAAGGTCACTTTGTAGAATAAGTTCTCTACTCGTTTATAGCCAATCAAGCCACTTTAAATAAGCTCTCTAGTGTAACTTTATTGACCGGTATGCTCTATGAGTCGGTTTGATCCTAACCACATATTCATATATTCGACATGTTAACTTAGGGTTATCTTTCACACATCAAAATCCACAACATCCCATTCCAACATTGATGTTTTACTACTTTTAATTATATCGATATAACAATTACGGATTACGATTCAATTATCTAGCATTAGAAATGTAAACAAGATATTCAATTGGCCGTTTGAACACTCACAAACAATCCGTGGTCATAAGTTTGGTAAAATATAAATAATAAAACATTATTGAAAAAAAAGATTTAACTTAAATAAATCATGTAACATAATTTTGAAATTATCCTTAATCAAACAATACTTAGCTACACATATTGGAGGAGTTAAAAATTGAAAAGATAATAGATAACTAAACACAAAAACTCAAGCAAACCAAAACGGCAAATTGGTGGAGTTGTTATGTTGGTGGTACTGTGGTTGCGCAAGTTGCTGCTGTTGGGTTGCTGTAGCTGTGGATGTGCAAGGAGACGGACTGGTGGTATGTGTATGTAGTGAATATTGTGCACTGTAAAGGATGTATGCAGGTGGTATATAACTGTGGTAACTGACGGTTATATGCAGATACAGTGGTGGTTGAATGATATGCAGGTGATGATGGATGTGAATGCAAAGGTGGAGTTCTGGTGGTATGTAGATGGTTTTGGAGATGAGCAAAGATCCTCTCTGTTGGTGGTGCAACACAGGCGTGAGGGGGTATGGGATGTAGTAGATGTAGTTTCACTTTTATAGACTTCAATTCTTGCTGGTACTTGAAATCCATGCAAAACCACTTTCCTAATCTAATTCAAACTCTAAATATGGTAATCAATCATAGCCATTAACCATGGAATCAACGACAACAACATTCCTTCGTAGCTATCTTCTCAGAAGAATTCTATTTTCAAATCAGAAGCAAGCTTACCTTGTTTTCCCAAACACATCAAGACCCTTCTACCTGTTTCTTGGAATCAACTCAACCTTCCTGAATACGTCCCATCTAATTATATTGACGGCAACAATTTTCTGAAGCCATGACAGACTCCACAGTAAAATCCTCTCTTGTTCAGGCAATTAATCAAACATGTTCGGTGCGTTATGTTGCTAATATGGGAACATAATAGTTGTTAATGTATAACCCATTTTTGTATCTCCTTCCCTGCTTATTATTCACAATTAACAGATATCATTCAATCACAATAACATACAAACCCAAAATTTGTCTTGCTCTGAATCCTCATAAGCCCAACTTTCTTCACAATCGATATATTCGAACAATAATTCAATCAAAGACAAACCCAAATTCAGTTCAACCCATGCCAGTAATAATTTCTTTCCTTGATCTGTTTTTTAAAATCTCGTCCAATATTTTCTCATAATCAATGGTAG
The DNA here is from genome assembly GCA_023531435.1 of Papaver californicum. Lineage (NCBI taxonomy): Eukaryota > Viridiplantae > Streptophyta > Magnoliopsida > Ranunculales > Papaveraceae > Papaver > Papaver californicum. Next base: position 10,369,188 of record JAJJMC010014301.1, on the reverse strand, counting down.
TGACACCATCATTCCTCTGTAACCTAATAGCCTAGCTTAAGACTACACTTGTGTTACATCACCATGAATGTACAGTCAGCCTGTATGAGCTGTTATCTAGTCACCTATTAGCTGTCCTGTATATGTTAGCAACTATTCTGGTTCATGTTAGAAACCCTTAGTTAGTTAACAGATGAATATAAATGTAAAAGATGAATGTAATCAATAATTAAATGAATTCAATTCAATGAAATATTGTTTCTGTATTATGGTATCAGAGCAAAGAATCTGGGAAACTCTAAATTTTTCGATCAAAAATAATTCAACTTAGTTTAATGGATTCATTAATAAAATTCTTGATCTGATAAGCTTCTGCTGTATTCTCATACTCGATAAATGAAGAGTATTGAATGATTCTCTCGATTAATGAATCTCTCTTGATAGTTGATTAATCTTTCTCGATACAACAAGAAATAACTCGATTCACTTAATAAATTCTTCTATGTTAGTGACAAAACATTGATTCAATACATTCTTCTTCTTGGCTCTTGGTCAACATTTCTTAGTTAAACAACAATTTATCATCGAACACTGGTGAAATCAATTGATTTTTCTTCATAAACAGCGTATTCCTTCTCGATTCGGTAAGTCTTTAATGATAAATAATTACACACTGATGGCATGCTTGACAATTTCCTCGTTCAATGGTGTATTAATTGAAGATTCTCATTCTAGGTCAGTAATCCATTCAAATTCTGTCTAGGGAAAATGCTTAGTCTCTCTCGATCAGTGAACTGTCTTTAATATGAAAATTTACTGCTGAAACATAACGGTACAAGAAGCAGTAACGATTGAGATTTGTTCTTCTACTATAAAACTCTCTGTTAGAGTTACAATTCAATTTTCCAAATTCTGTTGTCTCTTCTTATTATCTCTTCTTTCTTACCAAAATCATCAGTTGCGAAGAACTCTTTGTTTAGCTGAATCTTTTGCTATTTCATATGCTTCGTGAATTTTCTGCATCAATGGAAAATCCGACTTCACATTCAATAGCAAAAGTTCCCCTAAATCAGTTAATGAGTCTAGTTACTCTAAAACTCAAGGAAGAAATTTTTTTAACATGGAGGAATCTCTTACTTCCAGTTATCCGAAAATTCAAGATTATGCCATATCTTGATGGTTCATTACCCTGTCCAGATCGCTTTACAAGTTCAAGAAATCAGACAAATGGAACTGAGAATCCACTTTATCTTGATTGGATAGATGATGATTCTACCATTATAATGTGGATTAACAGCACCATCTCTAATTCCATCATACCATATTTTGCGGCAGCATCAACATCTCACAGACTTTGGACTACTATTGAGGAAATATTTGCCAGATCGTCGTGTACTCACTCCATACAACTCAGAACAAAGTTGTTAGCCATCAACAAGGTAACAAATCTGTTTCCACTCTTATTGATGAAATAAAGCTTTTGACAGATCAACTAGCAGCAGCAGGAGAACTTTTTTCTGAGAGAACTGGTGGTGATTACATTATCCGCTCTAAATCCTGAATTTATCCCATTTGCCACATCTATGAGGCATATGAATCCACCAGTATCAGCCATTGAGCTTCACAACAATCTTCTGAGTGAGGAATTGATCATAAGTCAAAGAAACACACATCTACTTCATAGCACTACAAATCAAATTTTTTATACACAGTTCAATCCATCCAAACCATCCTTCAGAGACCAAAACCCAAGATTCAGACCTCATTCAACTACACAAGTTTCAAATAACTTCAGGTCTGGGAACTATCCAAGAAGATATTACACTAATCCTGGAAGAGGTCCAGGATATAGACAGTACACATCACAGTCAAGGTTTTCTAATGATTCCAGATATCACAATCAATCTTCTACAGTATGTCAAATATGTAACAGACAAGGTCATGGTGCTCTGGAGTGCATCAACAGAAACAATTCTTCAAGTCATCCAAGAAGTTAGCAGTCAGCAATGCTAACCTCTACAACTGGAATAAAAGAGAGTCCGTGATATGTTGACAGTGGAGCCACATCTCACATAACTCCACACAAGTCTGAGTTGCAAACTTCAACGAGTTATGAAGGTCAGGATCAAATTCATGCAACAAATGGTATAGGTATGTGTATAACCCACTCTGGTTCTTCTGTTAAGTCTTCACCAACACATTACTTTACTCTAAGTAATATCCTTCTAGTTCCCAAAGCAACTCAAAATTTACTTTCTGTTCATCAATTTACAAAGGAAAACCATTGTTCTATAACCTTTACATCTGATGGGTTTTGTGTGAAGGACTTATCAACTGGGAGGATCATTTTAGAAGGGCTCCAAAGTGATGGACTCTATCCCATTCAGTTTCTGCAACAACAATCTAATAAGGCTTACTCAATAACTACAACAACAATTTCTTCTGAAGTTTGGCACAATAGGCTGGCGCATCCTTCATTCAAGACAATAAAATGTATTTCTAAGGAACTGTCACTTCCTTCTGTTGTAGGTAAACCAATCACTTGTACTGCTTGTGCTCTAGGTAGGTCACACAAGTTACCTTTTCTAACATCAACTAACATTAGTAAGAAACCACTAGAATTACTTCATCTGGATCTCTGGGGACCCAGCCCTGTAACTTCTAGATCATGATATAAGTACTATGTAGCTATAATAGATGACTTCACCAAATATTGCTGGTTCTTTCCTCTTTATGATAAAGTTGAGTTTCGGAAAGTCTTCTACTGCTTTAATACATTTATTGAGAAACATCTAGAATGCTACATTATAACAATTAGAACAGATGGAGGAGGGGAATTTATGCATTATCACTTCTTATCCTATCTTGCTCTTCATGGAATTAGATGTGAGTATACCTGCCCTCACACTCCAAAGCAAAATGGAGTCGCTGAATCCAAGCATCGACATATTTTAGATGTAAGCAGAACAATGTCAATACAATCAGGCCTGGATGATACTTATTGGGTAGAGGCCTTTGCCACTGCCAATTACACAATTAATCGGCTTCCAAAAAGATCTTTAGTATTCCTATCAACATTTGAAAAGCTATTCCACAAATCACCTGATTATCATCACCTAAGAGCCTTTGGATCTCTGTGCTTCCCTTGGTTAAGACCATATACTTCTCATAAACTTGCACCAAGAAGTATACCTTGCATTTTTATTGGTTATTGTCCTGCTCAAAAGGGATATAACTGTCTAGATACAACTAATGGTAGGATATATGTTTTTCAACACGTTATATTCAAGGAATCAAAGTGTACTTCAACTTCTGTTTCTGCTGTGCTGGTGGATCCTCCTGTTTCAGAAGCAACTTCTGCTGATGTGCCATCTCTAGGTATTTCTAATCCTTTTTCTGCTCAAAGTTTAGACTCCTCAGTTAACTCCATTGTTCCTGTTACACAATCAACATTACCCATAGTTCACAATAGCCATATCATGCAAACTAGATGAAAGTCAGGTATCCACAAACCAAAAACATATTCAACAAAACACATACTTTCTGCTACCATTGCTGCTCAGATTTCTCCAGTCACCCCTACAACCTTTCGTCAAGTGAATAAAATTCCTCACTGGAGAAAAGCACTAATAGAGGAGTACAATGCACTAGAGAGTGCAAACACCTGGTCCAAAGTACCTTTTGACCCATCAATGAATCTGGTTGGGTGCAAGTGGGTTTTCAGGCTAAAATATAACCCTAATGGTACTATATCTAGGTACAAAGCAAGGCTAGTAGACAAAGGGTTCCACCAGCAGGAAGGCCTGGATTATTATGAAACATTTAGCCCCGTGGCTAAGGCTACAACTATTAGTATTTTTCTGTCCATAGCTGTAAACTTTGATTGGAGCATTTCCTAATTAGATGTCAGAAACGCATTCCTTCATGTAGATCTTGAGGAGGATATTTTCATGTCTCAACCCCCAGGATTCATAGATCCAGATTTCCCAACACATGTTTGTAAGTTAAACAAGTCACTATATGGACTCAAGCAAGCTCCACGTGCTTGCTATGCACAGTTGACTAAAGTACTGTTGTCTTATAATTTTGTGATGTGCACATCTGATAACTCTCTGTTTATTCAAAAGGATGATTCTCGGATTACTTATATACTGGTATATGTTGATGACATCTTGCTCACAGGCAATTCTGTCTCTTATTGTGCACATTTCATTACTCAGCTGCAAAATCACTTTCCGGTGAAAAATATGGGCGATCGTCACTACTTCCTGGGATTAGAAATCAGAAGAACTGCCAAATGTTTATTTCTGTGTCAAACCAAGTACGCCTTGGATCTTTTGGAGAAACACAGTATGGCTGGTGCAAAACCGTGTTTCTCTCCTATCCCTGTTAACTTCAAGTTTCAGCAGTCTGCAGGTAATCCCTTAACAGATCCAACCCCTACAAATCATTGGTTGGTGCTCTTCAGTACCTAACATGGTCCAGACCGGAGATATCATACGCGGTGAATCAAGTGTCTCAATTTATGCAAGAACCCACCTCGGAACACTTAACTGCTGCAAAACGGATATTAAGATACATAAAAGGAACTGTCGACTATGGTCTCCTGTTCACAAAAGGGCTCAATGCAGTTCACGGCTACAGTGACGCGGACTGGGATGGCGATATTTCCACAAGAAGGAGCACAGGTGGCTACTGCATCTTCTTCGGTGCAAGTCCTATTTCATGGTCCAGCAAGAGGCAACGAACAGTGGCCCGTTCGTCAACTGAGGCTGAATTCAGGAGCCTAGCTAATTCATCAGCAGAGGTAATATGGGTTTGCAAACTTCTAACAGAAATGCATATTTTCCTGCCTAGGCCTCCATCCCTGCTGTGTGACAATACCAGTGCCATTTCCTATTCATCCAACCCTGTTTTCCATACACAGATGAAACACCTATCCATAGATTATAACTTTGTGCTAGAATTGATTCAATCCAAAAATCTAAAGTTTTCCTATGTATCAACTATTGATCAGGCAACAAATATTTTTACCAAAGGATTTTCAGGACCTCGGTTTGCACTACTGCGAAACAAACTGTGTGTATGTTCACACAAAGACACTCAGTTTGAGGGGGGGTAATAGCCTAGCTTAAGACTACACTTGTGTTACATCACCATGAATGTACAGTCAGCCTGTATGAGCTGTTATCTAGTCACCTATTAGCTGTCCTGTGTATGTTAGCAACTATTCTGGTTCATGTTAGCAACCCTTAGTTAGTTAACAGATGAATATAAATGTAAAAGATGAATGTAATCAATAATAAAATGAATTCAATTCAACGAAATATTGTTTCTGTATTATAACCTTCTGTATATTCTCGACAAAGAACCTCTTCTCTATGTAGACTTCAAAATCTTACTCAGACCCACTTCTATTGCAACAACGAACTCGAACCCATGTCTTCCTCTAACTGGTTTCATCTCAAATTCACAATAAACCAAAACCCATCTTATGTACCCAAAACTCGATTCAAGACTCCTAGATTCGAAAATCATTTCAAACCCATCCTCACTGAACCTCACTTCTTCCCATATGTTCAAGAATCAACAACGAACTACATCCTCTTTGTTCACAAAACCATCAACAAACTCGTTCTAACCCTAGCTTCTCAATTCCATCTCGACCCTCACTAAATCTTCGAACCACAGTTTCTCTATTACTTTCTCAGCTTCACATCTTCATTCAACGGTAGCAGTTTCTTTCTTCCTTGATTTCTATTTTCTCGGCAATACTCCATCCCATGTTCAACACTTCAAAACCAACAAAAAACCGTCTCGTACACATCTTCACTACTCTCGGTCTCCACAGACCTTAGCCGGTGTTGAGCTTAGGTCAGGCGTGAAAGCTATGATGCATTTGCTGGTCGAATAAGAGAAGTAGGAGAGGAAACTTGACCTAGGTTATGTTTAAGGAATGAGAAACAGATTTGGGCACTCCACAATTATAGCATCCCAGATGACTCCATATAGCACATCTTAATAGAATAAGCTCATTTCCCCTAGTAATTCTCAATTCCTTTGTAAACCTGGTTTCCCCCTAGTGATTTCTGTTTCCATACAATTATGATGTATGTGCTTCTATTCTTCAAGCTTGCCAACACCAAATGCCTCCAAGCAATGCCATAAGCCTCTATTTATTTTCTTCTACTTCCCATGACTCCAAAGTACCTATAAATCTCAAAAACAAACATAAAATACAAAATTAATTTTTACAAGAAAAATAACAAAGAAAGCATAACAAATTGATAATAATTAAGGTGTTTTAGACACCTATCAACTACCCATATGTTGCTCTATATGTGAGAAATCTCCCATCTCGTTGACTCTTCTGATACTTGAGTCGTTTTTTGTGTAAAAAGTTTGAGCATTTGATGCCATACTCTCAATTAAACTAGTTGCCTACGAGATTGTCTTTTTAGTAAGTGAACCACCCGCGTGAATCAATCAAATTTCTATATTCAGGAAGTAATCCTTCATAATAGTATTGAATGATGAGAGTTGAAGATATTTTATGGTGTGGTCAGGTTGCCAATGATCTCTTGTACCTCTCCCAGTATTCATAAAGAGACTCTCCAGTAATCTTTAAAATGCTACAAGGAACAGTGGCCACTTTAGATGTAGGAAAACACTTATCTAAAAATGGCTTTTTCATATGGGTCCATGTTGTAACACTCCTTGGAGGAAGATAATACAACCACTCTTCAGTTAGATATATTACAGAAAATGGAAAAGATTGCATTATAGCCTTATCATTGTCTTTGGTACCTTGCCTAAGACTTTTCATCTTGTGCTGAAATACTTGAAGATGACGGTTCAGAACTTTTCCTAGAAGTCCTTTGAACTTTGGTAAATGGTGAATAAGATTCGACTTCAGCTCCACTGTGTCAGTTAGAGTAAAACATAATGGTTGTGAATCTAAGCATGTAGATGTCAACTCTCGTTGCTTCTTCTCCGGAGGTTGAGGACTACCCATCTCTTCCATGCGATCTTCCTCTTTGTCCGAATTTGAAAATTCACTTGGTGAAGAACTAAGAGGAAGCAGAGTGTTCACTTCTCGAACGAAGTTTTTAGTAAAGTGCCTAATCTAAGACGTATACCAATTGGACTTGGTTTGCCACCTCTTTAAACATTCACCAAAGAGAATGTTCCTGAAACCAAAAATACCTAAAAAACAAAGTTAAAAGATAAAAATAAACCTAAATAAATAAAAATAAACGAAAACAAATAACAACTAAAACCAACTGTTTTCCCGGCAACGGCGCCAAAATTTGATGTGTGTCATAGGTGCAATCAAATTAGTGATATTATTTCCACTCAATTAAAGAATAATATAATGGAAGTCAAGTTCGTTCTTACGAGGAGCGAGGTGTTTCAGTTGTTTAAAGTGTCACAAAATAGGTTTTTCTTTAGGTTTCAAACAAAGTCAATAAGAAAGCAATTAAAAGTAAAGTTGTAAGCAATGGATAAAGATATGATCAAGGAATCCTTCTTTATTATTAAGCAATCATTAAATTAGAATACTCATATACTCTTCATTCATGACATATTATTACCAACCGTAGGATAGCAACTAGAGCAGTGTTGTCCTCGAAAGTCCTCAGGTCACTGAGTACCGAAGCGCTCGATTACTAGATTCTATTTGTCTAAACCACCTAGAAGTAGCACTCAAGTGTAATTGGACAAATGTTTTATATTTTGTGACTTTATAGGTTGATTCTAGTATTTAGACTCTTAGCGCAAGGTCTACTTTCTTGTGTTGTCTCTACACACAATAACTCTACAGAAAACCTCTGCAAGGTCTCACATGTTCTACTTGTGTAGGAGCTATTCAATAATTACGGATATCCTAACCCTTACTAGCAATAAATCAATCAAGAAACTGATTTAGTTGGCCACCTTGAACAATCAATTAATCAATCATAAACATTCCTTATAGTAGAAACAAACAATAATCATGTGAAGATCCCAAAATAGATTCATATATTAAATCAAATCATGTCTAGAACTTAGAATTCATCCTCAATCAATTAGGTTTTTAGCTACTCATGGATGTAGAAGCATCCATGTTATATACATATAAGAAAGTAGTTAAGAAATCGTTACGATAATGGAACCGCTCTGAAACCCTAGCTTTCTATTCTTGTATTGTTCTCTCCTCCAAGACTTGCAAAAATTATGAAAAGGTACCTTTTTAATGTCTTGGGAGTCTCCTTATACAGTACTCATGATATCTAGGGCTTAGAATCCTTCCGGGACTGGGTTTTCTCTATTTTTAGAAGTTCAAATCGCACCAAACACTTTTAGTTACGGTTGGGAACTATCCCAAGACCTATCCGTAACCAAATATTACTTTTAGGGTGCTTTTTCAGGGTCACTTACGGCTGGGTCGTGCTATGCATTCCTGGCCGTAAGTGAGCCTGAGTTTTCATATTTTTTCCTTCACCATTTTGGCCATAACTCCTTCAACCGGCGTCCGATTGACTTCATTATTTTTGATTTAGCTTCATCTCTTCGTCCTCTACAAGATGGTATCTTCAAAATATTCATATCTCTTCATCATATTTTACGGATAGCTTGGATGGCTAGACTCAACCATAAGTGAATCTGGAATTCAGGTTTTAACACTTCAACTTGTCTACAGCTAGGTTGAGATGATTTTTTAGCCGTAAATATGACCATGAAACTTATCTCAAACATTCACCCCTTCTACATCTAGGCCGACATGATTTCCCAACCGTAAATCTGACAAAACTCTATTTTCTTCCCAGGTCTATGGCTAGCTTCTAATGTTGTCCTAGCCGTAAATGCTTCTGAATTTCCACTCCGAAAAAATACTTCTCATCTCTAACTTCTCAATTTCACTCCGGAATAAACCCTTTTCTCTTCTTATCTCTTTTCAACACCATTTCCATTGATTTCAGATGATTCACCTAAAGAAACAAAGAAAATAGAAAACTAGAGTAATACAAGGTAATATGCACGAAATCTGACTAAAACAAGTATGGAATTGACTGTAAAAACATGTAAATTATGCACTTATCATGTTTTCAAAACGAAGAGGTCAAGAGGAAGGATTTATCTCAACAAGTGTCACGAATTGAACGCTCACTATCAGCCTCAACCCAGCTACATCCTTAGTCTCAGCACCACCCCAGTGACAAGCTATGCTCCACGTCCCAGATAAAAACCTACAACAACAATAACAAAATTCAGCGACATCCCCTATGGAGCATCCGCATCATTACATCATTCTCTTGGTCAGAGCCATCGCCTCTCTTCCCTTTTAATAACCTCTGTTACAAGCTTCAATTCCTGAAAAGCCTTTCAACCTCACCTCTAGCCTTGATCACTCCATCCTCCTACTTTAGCAGGACGCTTCTGTATAACTTCTTGATGACGATAAAGCCATGCAATGTCAAGATCAGAATTCTCATCTTCATCTACAACTTCTTGTCATTGAGGACAACTTCAGAGATTTTATTATGAGTTGAGAGGATCATTACAAATCAGCATAAAAAGATGAAACGGTGAAACCTCCGGCACATGAGTACTCAGGAAAAAATTTATTGAAGTGTAAATCAACATTAATGTTCGCATTAAGGTACCCAATTGACACACTCTCTATTACACCATTGTTCTGCATATCAACACCAATTGAAGCACCATCCCCAACAATTATGCGATAGGGAGTCCTCTTATGATTTTCAGTATGGGAGAGGATATTATCCACATCAAAATCAATGGTACCTCCTGTTCCTTCGTTAACAAGCTCATCTCTCTGATTTTGGTCATCCTCCCCCTAAAAGTAGAGAGGTTACATGCATATTAGGTTAGAACAATCAAACAATAAATTCTTGAGCATGAACCATAAAACTCACTACACATACTCATGAATATCATACACATTCATTATAAAATAATATTTGAAGTATTATATGGTCTGAACCCATTACAAGATGTTTCACAAAATCGCGTCAGAAACCGTTTACACTGCCTCCTAGAAACTCTGAAGCTGGCGACAATTGGTTAAGAATCTGAGTATGATTCTTATGTCAAACGTCTCCTATGAGTTTCTACTACAACATACTAAAAGGGTACACAAATTGGACAAACGATCTAAGAGTTATGGCCAAAAAGGTGAGTGCCACCACGTCTGAAAATTGTCAAAACTTTCCTGGATATTTTCTGAATTTTACTGTTGAGTCGTTTTGACGCCCCAGACAGGCTCAAAAATTGGATTTTTCCCCAAATTGACGTAGGAAATTGTTTTCTAATAAAGATAGACAGGTTGATCATCAAAAATAGAGGTCATATGCAGATTCTACAACGTTTTCCTAGCAGTATACTTCTGAAATTTCCTCAAGACGAGAATCCATTAAGTTTTTGTAAATTCGAATACGGCTATGCTTACATGAGAAGTTTGAAGAATTAACATGTTCTATCATGGTCATAAAGAGAAGAAGCTTACTTGAGACGGATCTAAGCTAACGTAGGAGCCCGGTGTTACCTCATCTCTATTGCTTATTGATAAACACCCAATTCATATATTTTTATCGCTTAATCTATATTTGTTAATGCCCAATTTTTATACTAATACATTGTTTTTATGCTTTTATAGGTCATACATATAAAACCCAACGTTACAAATAAATCGGCTAAATTGACTCAATTGGTATGGCACAGATGGTAGAAGAAGTTGACCGTATGTTGGCTTAACGTGGAGAGAAGGGGGACGTGGCAGTTGCGCTTCCCTTATGTATGTTTTAGGCATGGTGGAGTAGGACGTCTGGGGGTGTGAAAGGCTAGAGAAAAAGTGAAAAGAGTGGATCGGTGCTTTTGATGCATTGAAAGTCTGACAGAAAAGTGGAAGTGGATTGTTCTTTTGGGCTAAAGAGATGACTGTGCTACACTTCCCCCATTTACATCCCCCACTGGCTTCCCCCATTAGGTGGCACATTTTTATCCCTTGATGAGGTTAGCACGGAGACCCATTTGTGTGACATTGGACCTCTATTTGTTTGGCACCTAAAGAGGGAAGATATTAGGGGACATGAGTGAGGGAAGGCTAGCATTTTCACTTTTTCTTTGAGATTATTTGGTTGGAGGAAGACCGGGTTTTGTGTGGAATACAAAGGTTTAGTTTTCTGAGTTAGGGCGGATGAAGGGGGACAAGGTCAAAAAGGTACAAAGGGGGATAGTCTGGTGGATTGAGGCTGACGGATGGTGGTATTTTTGGAGGCGGAGAAAGTTTTGGCTGGGTTCTGAAAAGGCATTGGAAACAAGAAGAATAAGGATGAGAGGTCTGACGGCTGGTGATTGTAAGGCAAACCACGATCAACACTGGTTTAATCTTCTCCACTTTTTTAAATTAATTTAATGTATTTTGAGAAATCCGTAGTCATGTCTTGCTCAACTTTGTAACTAGGGTTTTATGTTGAAACCATTCAGAGTATTAGACCACTTTGAATTGAATTATTTATTAAAGACTATTATGATTTGAATATGATTAATTCTTGATACTGTTTATTGATTTAACGATGAAATTAGTTGTTTCTTCACCAGTTCTATACAACACAATAACCTCTGTGCGCAATTAATTGGGTCACAAAAATATATTTGTATTATTATTTGATATTCCATGCTTGGGTTAAATCATTCGATGGGGTATGCTTAGAATTACAAATACTATTTGTGAGCCAATATTTAGTTTCATATAATTTTTTCGCTTATACAATTTGATGGTGCATGCTTGGGTTTAGTCTTTTGATATTCCATGCTTAAGGTGTCCCAGTGATATTTGCGACTCTAATACATATAATAGGTGATGTCGATAAAACGAACAATAAACAAATATTTAGGAGTTATGTTTCTCTTCAATAATTAAAAATAAATAGTGTTGGATACTACAAACCCTGGTTACCGACTCTCCCATTTGATTTACTTTATTAGTTTAGTTTATTTTTCTTGTTTTAATTTTATTCTGAAAATCAAAAACATTATTTCTGGTTAGTTTATTAGAGATATTGATTGCAGTATTGTCTCCGCTTTCTGTGGGTTCGACCTGTATTTGCCGATTATAGATTGTAGACGCCTTGCGATTGCGGTTATTATAAATAGGTTTCTCAAAAGCTTATCACTTACTTCTCTATCAACATCAGTGGAATCAGATTTTTTACAAAGTTTGTCAGTACGATTCAAGCTTTTCATCCTCAGACTTGTCTTTATATTCACGGTGTCTCCCAAAGCCTCAGAAGCATCGATATGGAAGAATTATTCACAATCATTTTCTTAAAGACTGAGTACTGTCAACAGCAACAGGAGTAATGTCTACTCAGGGACGCACTTCACTTTGGTATGCTCTGAGTCAAGAAGATCAAAGAAGAATGCCGAACATAGGGATACATCATCTTATTACCTCCTCCAGAGGAATACAACAAGCTTGTGAGTCTAAGGATCATGAAAGGGCGCAAGGTCGGAGAGCAGCCCTGTTCCCTCTCAACAGCTCAAACGACAACATATTCAATTTCAATTCGAACATGCTCCCTAGTCCCATCACTTCAACGAACGGCTCTAACTTTCCTGACTTCCATTGACCTGTAAAATTCTTGGACGCATGCACCTGTAACGATATTTTAAAATTATCTCCTTCTTGGAAGCGGATCCAAGTAAGCTACACTTGGGGACTGAAGGCTCTTTCATTCTTGAAGATTCAACGTCATATCCTTCAACTGGAAGGTATGGCTAACAATGGCACCAAAAACAAAACCGCATACATCAAAACTCACACCCTCATGGAAAGGTAACACCCACACCCTCATTTGTTCTATTTTGCCTCTTCTTTAATAGAACCTCATTACCTGTGGGAGGATATAACGTCGGGGATAACTCATTACACAACTTAAGTGAGCATGAACCATCAATACCCTCTAAATAGACACCTGATTTTTAATAACAGAAAATAAAGAGAATTAAAACAATTTGATTTTAAAATGGATGAAGAAAAACTAGGGATTAAGATCCCACCATTAACCAATACTTGAGTGATAACATCTAACAATTCTTATATTCAATTTAATCTAAATATGACAAAGATAGGTTTTTGAAAGAATAACTGTTAATCAAGAGCATGAGACATCAAGAGTTTAAAAACCAAGTATGACCCATCAGAAGAAAACACAATTATTTGAGAAAAACCATTTTTTCAATTTTAATTCAAGCAATTAATAATAAAAGAATTATAGAATAAATATAATTAAAATAGAAGTTACCACAATTATTGGATGAACGGCTTCCTCCGTCGCCCCAGTGATGGTGATTAACTCATTGTAATGGAAACACACTCAAAATAGACTTTCATTGCTCAAAAGGTGCTTACAATGGTGAAAAACTAGTAACACAGAAGAACAAAGACGTTTATAAGCGTTACAGAGAAGTCTCTGTGTTATAGAAGAAGGAAAAGGGAACAGGAAAGAAAGACGGACTCCAGGCGCTGTTAGTATAAGACTGTTTCAGCGACAGAACTAGCGACAGTATCAGCGATAGTTCTTCAGCGCCTTATGTTCTTCTTCTTCTCTATAGCAGCAATTTTTTTTTTCTTCCTGATTTTTCCCGGTGGCTCTGCCTCCTCCTGATGGCTTCTTCCTCGAATCTCTTGGGTATTTATAGGGTTAGTAAACCCTAGAGACTCTTCTTAACGATAAGGACTCAAAGAACACGTCGAAATCAATCCCAAATTTTGTGATATCCGAAACAGACCCAAACTCTGTTTTCCGTCCAGATTCAATCCCGTGTCCAGTTTTTCCGGCTGAAACTCATTGTTGACGTGTATTAATGTTATCCAGGTTGTTTAATTCACTTTGAGTGAATTTTAATTACTCCAAATCACTAAAAATACGCAACACAGAGTCTACAGAAACTTCTCACGTAACTTCTTTTTTTTCCGCCATTTTTGTAAGTTCAAATTCAAAGGGAGGTGCCCCTAATCCAAGAGCTGGGTGCCTTTATCTATTCTCCCCGGTGCCTTTATCACTTTTCGAGCCGATTTTTCCCAAATTATTTATTTATCAAAAATACCTACAAAGACATAAAAAGCCATAGTAAGTATCGAACACTATCAAAATAGATAATCAAGCGCAATTTAGACACAAAAATGTGTCTTTCAAATACCCCCAAACTTACTATTTGCTAGTCCTCGAGCAAATCTAATCTAGAAAATAAAATTCTAACTTACTTTCGCAGGAATCGCGACTACATTTAGCATATGTAATAAGCCGTTAAACCCCTAGGTGTCCCTAGTGGACGAGTTTTTTCTCGTGAGGGCTTACAAGAGGTATACCCACAAAACCTTTACTCCAAATTTTAGCTACTCGTGAACGATTGAGGGTAAACACTAAACAAACTATTTAGTTGGCATACTCAATTCTTCGTCTCTGGGAATCATTACCCTATATGAGCCCAATTGATGTACACGAGTTTTTACTAAAGCATACTAAAATTTATATATAAGACAACAGAGATCTACTCAGATAATCGTTCAACCACAAGATTCAGAATCTATCACAGTTCAATCACATGAAAAGATTTAGAAGATGGACATGGAAAATATGAAGGTTGCACGTGTTGTCTAAGGTGAACGGTGTTTCCCATATCTGTCTGAAGGTCAGTGCCAGGATGAAACCTAATGAATTGAGATACGCACCCACTGGTCTTAAATCTAATACTAATATCGATTCAACTGGTATATACACGGGTTCCAACGATCGAATTATTGAAAATAAAACAATAAATGTATTGACAACATGATTGGATCACATTGAATCCAAGCGCATGGTTCTTATCAGCATCTTACATGATAGTTCCCATGGACCTGCGTTCCACGTTTGCTTAGGCGACGGAGACAGGGAGAACAGACACATATTGCTATCAAAGTGTCAATATACTATTCTATTTATTATTATTATTATTATTATTTTTAAATTAAAATGCAATAATGGGGCTTGATCTCAAAACACTCTATTTCATCCTGGCAGCGATAACAATTTGATACTGGGCCCCACCAAATCACTTAGAGAAAAACAAAATTGCAAAAGTAAAAACAGAAAGTGATATGGTCGAGATAGACTCCGAGATGTGGTGACGAATATCATGATATTTCTAACACCTGAACTCTGTCCTTTTATGAATAGACCATTTAACTGGGCACACCAATTCCTATAGAAAAAGAGCTAAGTTTCCATCTACCTAGAATGGGTAGTGTTACCCTGAAGTGTTCACAAGCTTCTAAATTCTAGAGCTTTATTATTTCACTAAAAAGTTTCTCCCTTACCCACAAACTTAAATCAAACAGTGTCCTCAATGTTTCGAAATAAAGAGCAGTACCAATAGATAAGTAAAAAGAGGAATAACAAGGTAAGTCAGAAAGATAGTACCTGAGTGAAGCGTAGCAATCCTTCTATGGAGAATAAACTAAAAAAAAAAAAACCTAAAAACTTACAAGGTAAAAAGGGTCCTCCAGAGGGAACTCCTTAACATCACCTGTAGGGAAAGGATATAAAAATGGTTTCAATCTCTGACCGTTAACCTTGAAGGGATTTCTACCATCTTGAGTCTCAATCTCAATAGCACCATGAGGAAAAAACAGTACGAACAACGAACGGACCGGTCCACCGAGATCGTAACTTCCTTGGGAAAAGATGCAAACGAGTATCATATAGAAGAACTTTTTGACCTGGGGAAAATGACTTTCTTAAAATATTTCTATCATGCAAAAGTTTCATTTTGTTCTTATACTCCCTAGCACTATCATATGCATCTCTCTGAATCTCTTCCAACTCATTGAGCTGGAGCCTCCTGTGAGCTCCTGCTTTGTCAAGCGAAAAATTTAACTGCTTTACAGCCCAATATTCTCTATGTTCTAACTCGACGGGCAGGTGACATGCCTTGCCAAAAACTAGACGATAGGGTGACATTCCAATGAGGGTCTTAAACGCGGTGCGGTAAGCCCATAAGGCATCAGTAAGCCTCAATGACCAGTCTTTCCTATTAGGATTAACTGTTTTATCTAGAATACGTTTTATCTCCCTGTTGGAAACCTCTACTTGACCACTATTCTGTAGGTGATATGGGGTAGCTACTTTATGGGTAATACCATATTTTTTTTTATTAAAAGCTTAAACGGTCGGTTACAAAAGTGTGAACCTCCATCATTAATTATAGCTCGTGGTGTACCAAAACGTACAAATATGTTATCATTCAAAAACTGGACCACAACCTTGTGGTCATTTGTTTTGTACGAAACCGCCTCTACCCACTTAAGTCTACAACGACAAGGATGTAAAAATAACCAAAGGAATTAGGAAATGGACCCATAAAATCAATGCCCCACACATCAAAGACCTCAGTAACTAAAATCGGGTTCAATTCTATGGAAAATGGTTCCTAACTTCTGACAGCTCACAAGTAGCACAATAACTGTGGGAGTCTTTAAACAATGACGGCCAATAGAATCCACACTGCAATATCTTAGCAACAGTCTTCTTAGCACTAAAGTGACATCCACAAGCATGATCATGACAAAAGGAAATAATACTAGACTGGTCACTCTCAGGTATACATCTCCTAATAATCTGATCTGGACAATACTTAAACAAATAAGGATCGTCCCAAAAGAAATGCTTCACCTCGGCTAAAAACCTAGAACGATCTTGTTTACCCTAGTGTTGATGCATTCGACCAGTACAAGATAATTCACTATATTTGTGAACCAAGGTGATTGGGAACAAAGAATAGTTTTTCATCAGGAAAACTATCTCTCACAGGAGAAGAATCATCAGGGGACTCCACAACAAGTCTAGACAAGTGGTCTGCTACTATATTTTCTGCACCCTTTTTGTGTCTAATTTCTAGAGAGAATTCTTGTAGCAAAAGGATCCATCTAATCAATCTAGGTTTAATATCCTTCTTAGACAGAAGGTACTTCAAAACAGCATGATCAGTAAAGACTATAACCTTAGAACCTAAGAGATAGGATCTAAACTTGTCTAAGGCAAAAACAATGGCTAATAGTTCCTTCTCTGTGGTGGTGTAGTTCAGTTGGGCATCATTCAGAGTTTTGCTAGCATAGTAAATCACATGAAGTAATTTGTTTTCTCGCTGACCTAATACGAACAATAACATAATCTGAAGCACCACACATTATCTCGAAGGGTTGGTTCCAGCTAGGAGCCTGAACTATGGGGGCGGTAGTGAGTAAAGGATTAAGCTTCTCGAAAGCCTCTAAACAAGCATCATCAAAGACAAACTTAACATCTTTTGCAAGCAAATTGCAAAGAGGTCTAGAAATCAAGCTAAAATCCTTAATGAATCGACGATAAAAGCCTGCGTGCCCTAAGAATGACCTAACATCTCGTACAGTTTTGGGAACCTATAAAGTCTTAATAAGTTCAACTTTGGATTTGTCTACCTTTATACTCTTAGAAGATACGATATGCCCTAAAACAATTCCTGATCGAACCATGAAATGGCATTTTTCCCAATTAAGCACTAAATTTCTCTCCTTAGACCTAGTCAACACTAATGTCAAATGATGCAAGTATTCATCAAAGATGACCCAAATACCAAAAAATCATCCATAAAGACCTCTAAAAATCGTTCTACCATGTCAGAAAATATGCTCATCATACAACGCTGAAAAGTAGCGGGTGCATTACACAACCCGAAAGGCATGCGTCTATACGCAAAGGTACCAAAGGGACGGGTAAAAATAGTTTTCTCTTGGTCTTCTGGGGCAATAACAATCTGATTATAACTAGAAAAACCATATAGCAAGCAATAGTGGCTGTGTCCAGCTAATCTCTCTAGCATTTGGTCGATGTAAGGAAGGGGAAAGTGATCCTTCCTTGTGACCTTGTTCAATTTTCTATAGTCAATACAAACACGCCACCCCGTGGTCACTCGGGTTGTGATTAATTTATTGGTATCATTCTGAACTACAGTGATAACTGATTTCTTGGGGACAACCTGAACGGGGCTGACCTACTTACTGTCTGAAATTGGGTAAATAATATCTGCATCTAACAACTTAAGCACTTCAGTTTGAACTACTTTTTTCATATTAGGGTTAAGTCGACGTTGCATATCCCTAGACGGTTTTGTATTATCCTCTAAATGAATCTGATGCATAGAAACAGTAGGACTTATTGCCTTAATGTCTGTATGGTCTACCCTAAAGTTTCCTTATTATCCTGAAGCACGGTCACTAGCCTACTTTCCTGGTTACTATCCAAGTCGGATGCTACAATCACAGGCAAAGTCTTAGATGGGCCTAAATACACATATTTCAGAGTATCTGGTAGTTGTTTAAGGTCCAACTTAGGAGGCTCTTCTAAAGAAGGAATTAGGGTAGACTTAGAAACTGGTAGTTGTTCAAACTTAGGTTTCCATCCATTACTAGTGTCTAACAAAGGGGCTGAGTCTAACAACGCATTCACCTCATTGGTTACACTATCATCATCAAAATCAAACCCAAAGTGGGCTAGGCATTTCTCTAATGGATCTTCTAACAAAGTGTTCGGTAATGAATCCTGAACTAGTGTTCCTATCATGTTCACCTCTTCAGTGCACGTGTCATCTAGCTCAGGTGGTTGCTTACTAATGTTGAAAAAATATTCAGCTCAATAGTTATATTACCAAAAGATAAGTTCATAGTACAATTTCGAAAGTTAATGATCGCACTGGATGTCGCTAAAAATGGGCGACCTAACATCACAGGTATCTGATTCTCTGGGTCAGGGACAGGTTGGGTATCAAGGACAACAAAATCTACTGGATAAATAAACTTATCGACCTCAATAAAAACATCATCTATGACACTACGAGGAATTTTCACATACCTATCAGCTAACTACAATGTCATCTGAGTAGGTTTCAAATAACCAAGTCTTAAATACAGGTACACATGGTACGGAAGTAAGTTCACACTGGCTCCTAAGTCAAGTAACGCTTTCTCAACACGGTATTTACCTGTGCAAGAAATGGTCGGGGACCCTGGGTCTTTGTACTTAGAGGTTATATTGTTCTGAATAATTGAACTCACATGACTAGATAAAAAGGATTTCTTTTGTACACTAAGCTTTCGCTTTCGCTTACACATGTCCTTAAGGAACTTGGCATAAGTAGGAATCTGCCTAATTGCGTCTAATAATGGAAGGTTTATTGTGACTTGATTAAAAACCTTCATTATGTCATTAAAGTTGGATTCCTTCTTAGTTGGTGCTAACAGTTGTGGGAACGGGGCTCTGGGCACAAAATCCGGCTTATGAGGGGCTACCTAAGGCTCTTTAGAGACTTCATCAGTCTGTTCAACTACTGGATCAGAGGGGTGAACTACAGTATGTTCACTTTCAGGCATGGTTATCTTGTTGTCTACAACTTTACCATTACTAAGAGTTCTAATTGCATCCACATGACTCGGTGATTTCTCACCGGAAGATATTTCATGAACTCCTCTAGGATTGGTTTGGGGTTGACTAGGAAACCTACATTTTTCTCTTTCTCTCAAAGACTCCGCGATATGGCCAACCTGGGTTTCTAAATTAAAAATAACCTGACTATTAGCCTGAACAATCTTCTGATTTTCTCGTAAACTCTGGTTAACAAACTGCTGGAAATCTTTAGTATTCTGAGTCAATGAGACAACAGACTCTGCTAAACTCATTATCGTCTTATCTATCGGACTCTGAAATTGTGCTGGTCCAGAGGATTCTTCGCATAACCAAAACCTGGGGGAACCTTAGAATTACTAGACTGACCTTGACTATGGCCCTTAGACCAAGAAAGGTTAGGATGGTTTCTCCAACCAGGGTTATAGGTTTCTGAATAAGGGTCGAACTTCTGATGATTATCAAACCTAGTGTTATTATAAAGAGCATGGGATTTCTCTTCAACAGTCTATCCTTCCCAAAATGGTTTGGGCTCAATACTACTAGAATGACTCAGTTCTAAAGCTTCTAACCTTTTCGATATAGCCGTTATTTTGGCATCCGATTCAAAAGATCCTTCTCCCCTATTAACATTCCCTCTACTTAGAAGAATTTTTCTCTAGGGCTCCCTACTATTTTCCCATTGTTGTGTTTTCTCGGCGATTTCATTCAAAAATGTCATCGCGCCATCGACAGTTTTATTTTCAAACCCACCTGTGCATAAAGACTCAACCATGGTTGTTATCGAATAATCTAAACCCTCGTAGAGGATCTGAACTAGCCTTAATTTCTTTAAACCATGATGAGGATATTGTGATAATAAGTCATTGAACCTTTCCAAATACCTATATAAAGATTCTCCCTCTAATTGAGCAAATGTGCAAATCTGCTGTCTAATAGATGATGTTTTGTGCCTAGGGAAAAACTTTTGGAAAAAGGAAAACGTGAGTTGTTCATAAGTCAGTTGACTCAGAAGTCAAACTATATATCCAAGACTTGGCTTTGTCTCTTAGTGAAAAAGGAAATAGTCTAAGTTTCAACGCTTCATCATCTAGGTCTTTAATCCTGATGGTACTACATATTTCCTCAAAATCCCTAACATGGAATATGGGTTTTCATTTTCTTTCCCTAAGAATGTTGGGAGCATCTGTATGGTCCCAGGTTTCAATTCATAGTTTTCTTCAGTATCAGCTAACTTGATACATGATGAACGAGAAGTCCTAGTCTGGTTCAACAAAGCTTTTAAAGTTGCCATCGCTGGCGCTATCAAAGGACTAGAAGTAACTTCTTCACACAGTGCCAAGTTCTCAACATTGAAATTTTCAAAAACAGGGCCCTCAAAAGAAGAGTCTCCGAGGTCCTCATTTCCAGAGACAGAACTACTAGGTTTCTCACTAATCAAACGACCTAGAGTGTCTCTTTTCCAAGCCCGCTCATTGATGACTTCAAGCGGTCTTGGCATACACTAAAAAAAAAAAAAAAAAAAAAGTAAATCCTAATTGGAAGGGAATTCTAACAATCACAAGCAAGGCTGACTCAACCAAATCAAACCTATTAAATCTAGCAAACAAAAAGCATGATGGCTCCACTTAGATTGTTTCTAGACCAAATTCTATTCTTTCAAAAGGAAACTAGTTACGATTTTAGCAAACCTCTTTAGAACGATCCGAATTAGATTAAGTCGAAGAGAAACAGGATAAGCTCTAAGGAGCTTTGATAACCCTGTTTCTTTGGCACTTTTCCCTGGGTTACAAGGCGGCTCTAATCAACTTAAAATAATCTTCTTGAACTTCGAGTTTGGCTAACAAAGTAACCAATACAGTCCTTTTGAACGAGTTTCCTATAAGCTCGTTACCCTATCGGTCTCTTTCTAGTCAAAATTTTAAGGTTTAGGTTCGCGTTTGGTGACGTGTTCCTAAAGCGGGCAAGAAGGAAACGATGATGAAATCCGAGTCCTTATCTTATATGGCCAGCTCTTGCCCTTTACTAGAAAATTAAATCCGTTTTCTGTTCCTCAACATATATGCATAAGAAGGAATACAGTAAACCCATTTGCAGGGGATTCGTGGGTTGATCGAGTCTTACCTCCCGTACCAGAGGGGGATGAATCGGTTGTAGTCGACTCGGGCCACCAACTCCTGTGTCAGTGTGCGAACCTGAGGGACCGAGACAATAACGTAATTGTCGTCCTTCCCTGTAGCAGTTTATATTTAATAATACCCTTTCGTAGGGTTTAAAAATAAATAAAGTGTCCAAAAGAAAGTCCAAAATACAAAAAAGTTACAGAAACAATTAAAATCCTAATACACTTTTCTAAAAAAAAAAACAAAAACAAATAAAATCTAAAATAAAATAAAATCTAATTAAGAAAAATCTTTGTTTTTTTTTTTCGTTCTTTAATAACTTTTAACTCCAAGTCTTTAGCTTTAATTCCAAGTCTTTGGCTCACTTTCTTTTTGATCCAAAATCCAAAACCTGTAGCAAAAAGATAAATACCAAAATAAACATAAATTAAACAAAGTAAAATAATAAAAATAAAACCTAAAACTCAAAATCTAAAAACGAATCCGCGTCGGCGGCGCCAAAAATTGATGTGATTTTAATATAGTGGTAAAATAGGTTCGATTCTCGGACTTGTGAAGATTTAATTTCTAGACCTAATTTTTAATAACAGAAAATAAAGAGAATTAAAACAATTTTATTTTAAAATGGATGAAGAAAAACTAGGACTTAAGATTCCACCATTAACCAATACTTGAGTGATAACATCTAACAATTCTTATATTCAATTTAATCTAAATATGCCAAAAATAGGTTTTTGAAAGAAAAATTGTTAATCAAGAGCATGAGACATCAAGAGTTTAAAAACCAAGTATGACCCATCAGAAGAAAACACAATTATTTGAGAAAAATTATTTTTTAATTTTAATTCAAGCAATTAAAAATAAAGGAATTGTAGAATAAATATAATTAAAATAGAAGTTACCACAATTATTGGATGAACGACTTCCTCCATCGCCCCAGTGATGGTGATTAGCTCATTGTAATGGAAACACACTCAAAATAGACTTTCATTGCTCAAAAGGTGCTTACAATGGTGAAAAACTAGTAACACAGAAGAACAAAGACGTTTATAAGCGTTACAGAGAAGTGTTCTTTGTGTTACAGAAGAAGGAAAAGGGAACAGGAAAGAAAGACGGACTCCAGGCGTTGTTGATATAAGACTGCTTTAGCAGCTGCGTCATCGACAGAACTAGCGACAGTAGCTCTGCCTCCTCCCGATGGCTTCCTCCTCGACTCTCTTGGGTATTTATAGGGTTAGTAAACCCTACAGACTCGTCTTAACCAATAAGGACTCAAAGAACACGTCCAAATCAATCTCAAATTTTATGATATCCGAAACAGACCCAAACTCTTTTTTCCGTCCAGATTCAATCTCGTGTCCAATTTTTCCGGATGAAACTCATTGTTGACGTGTGTTAATGTTATCCAGGTTGTTTAATTCACTTTGGGTGAATTTTAATTACTCCAAATCATTAAAAATACGCAACACAGAGTCTACAGAAACTTCTCGCGTAACTTCTTTTTTTCCCGCCATTTTGGTAAGTTCAAATTCAAAGGGAGGTGCCCCTAATCCAAGAGCTGGGTGCCTTTATCAATTCTCCCCGGGTGCCTTTATCACTTTTCAAGCCGATTTTTCCCAAATTATTTATTTCTCAAAAATACATAGAAAGACATAAAAAGCCATAATAAGTACAAAATCGAACACTATCAAAATAGATAATCGAGCGCAATTTAAACACAAAAATGTGTCTATCAGCCATCTCCCAACAACAGTCATGTATGCTTCTCTACTCCACCGTTGTTACTCTTACTATTACCTCTTCATTCTACAAACTTGGAAATCGACATCAATTGGTAAGGAATGGGTCAAAGCATCCTTCATAAGAAGTGTTCACCTATGTCCCTGCTACATCATACCAAAAGGACATATCAATCGGAGATATGGCTCTTACACTAAAGTCTACAGAATCTGAAAATTCACACAGAATTACTAATCAAAAATGTTTATACATGGTTGGCTGACCTAGTAAACTCCAAGTCGAGTGATTATTTTTACATATGATAGCGTGGTTCCTTGACTACTGAATTTGGGGTCAAACATCAAAATCCGATGTTACATGAAACTTCAACAACTTCTGGAGTGAATGGTGTACAAACTAGGGTGTCCAGGCGGGATTTAGAAGACTCAGCTTTATAGAGACCTTATCCGCCCGTGGACTCTTATCTTCTCATACGTACTATCATTTGAGGTCTCACTGCATCTCCCAAGAAGATCTCACCATACTAGAAGGCATCATCAACCTTGTATCAAAACTGCTGCAAGTTTCCACTATCTCTAAATTTACTGCTACGAGTTAAA
The DNA here is from genome assembly GCA_023531435.1 of Papaver californicum. Taxonomy (NCBI): domain Eukaryota; kingdom Viridiplantae; phylum Streptophyta; class Magnoliopsida; order Ranunculales; family Papaveraceae; genus Papaver; species Papaver californicum. The sequence goes on along the minus strand of JAJJMC010014301.1, from coordinate 10,345,266 downwards.
AATCAAAGCATTATCTTTGGGTGTCCTATCTTTTATCTACTACCGACCTACTGACGCTATCATTAGCACTTGATCGTTGCATACTCAAAACCCAAGGACGTCTAACGCCAATATTCTCTCTACTCACGGGAAAGCCAGCATTCCTAACAAAAACGTAGGCATCTACTAATCCTAGCCAAGGTTCATGCTAAGGGGCATACATCTCAGTACCTGGAAGACAAAAAATAAGTATATCTTCCAATACTTTTAAAATTTTGATTATGCGTATATAATAATTATAAGCGTATTACCACCATCTAATGCTTATTGTGCAACATTATTGTTCCTCACTAAGCAGGGGACTTAATGTAGATGGTGGGTTTTTGACGAGGGTCAGAATTGTAAAATCGCCTTTCTGCCTAGTTGCAGGAACATAAAAGTATTCGCGCATATTTACGCATATATTCCTGACTTCACATCATAATATGAAATACTATATTTATACTTATATTCCGCAGGCGAATTAAGAATACAGTTTCTCTAAACAACTACATGCATTCTAAACTGATCCTGTAACTTCTCTAATAATCACAATATTTATGCCATATCAAATGAGTTTCAAGTCACATAAATTCCACAGCTGAATTCCTTGAACTCGAATCGAATGCACATGGATGTTCCTATAACATTTATCAAATCATGTAGTAGGTAATGCTTAATCCCCAAAATACATTTTAGCTTAATGCGTTGTTCGCAAAGAACACATCACAAATTGATATCATGAGCTTAAAATATGTTACTTTAGCACTTTGCTCAAGGACAAGACACAAATTATGCGCCATTCCTCTTGGACGCACCGCAAGTAAGGAGCAATGCCTCCAAAAACGCGCTTTGTCTCCGCTCTGGGCTAACCTTAGCTTCTCTGCGTTAGCACCAGCCTCACTAAGTAAGCGTCCTAAGAGACGCGTCATATTCTCCGCACCAGGAAAAAGCTAGGCTAACTTCACTCTAACATCGCCCCTCTAGCGAGTCACTTGTTCCTAGTAAGTCACAAGGATCCTAGCGAGTCACTTGCTCCTAGCAAGTCACAAAGATTCTAGCAAGTCACTTGCTCCTAGCTATTAGTACCTAAAAATTGATTCTAGGAAAAACAATATAATGTAGAAGTACTTTCTTTAGATTCGGAAATCAAAATCGTATAAGGAAAGCATAAACCACGATAGTACCCGTCCGTCCTGCTTCAGGCACAAGGAGAGAGAATAGGTTGATCTTAGGGGAGGTAAGCAAAGAAAGTTGAAGGAATTGTGTGTTGATTTGTGTTTTGAGCTAAAGACGCATCTCTGTAAGACAGAAGTGGATATTCATAATTCTGATTCTGGGTCCGAACATTTATTATATTTCTATAGCTAGGAAGAGTAATTTTAAAACTCATGCCCTTGTCAAAAACCCACCATCTACACTAGCAAATCACAAGCTCCTAGCGTGTCACTTTTTCCATTAGAGAAGTGTCCCAGGGACGCATTAGTGCATTTATGCTAGTCACTGAGTAGAACCTGAGCATTGATATATTGAACAAGTTCAAGAGATTAATTCATGAATGTTTTGCGACTTGAAGAAATTTCATTCGTGACATGAAGTTCTTAACTTTTATGCAGCGCATACAGAACATATCCAAGAGATTCAGCCTTGGAAGTTTGCAACTTGAGATGATGTTTGATGTGGCTCTACAATTAGATGGTATGCATCTATTTTAGCGATATTTATTCAAGAAATGGTATATTATCCATTCTGAATGTTTGCAATTTTGTATTTAGATGGTATGTATTTAGATGGTATGTATTTAATCTAGCGCTTTTTATTCAGCTATGGCATAACCTCTATTCTGAATATTCGCAATTTTATTTTTTTAGATGGTATGCATCTAATTTAACGATTTTTATTCAGCTATGGCATAGCCTCTATTCTGAATGTTTGCAATTTTATATTATCAGTGTATTCTGGTTAATACAAATAGTTTGCATGAATGCACATGAAATAGCGAGGGTTTATTTGAATAAATCCATGAAATTTCTATGGTGCATATATATACAAAAGATATGTGGAATGAGTATAAGGAATTCTTTCATCTTATAACTAGTTCAGTGTTATGTATAGTCAGGGATCATCTGGACATGAATAGCAACCGTCATCAGTAATATTATGAAGACGTTATCGCTCTATACTAGTGGTAAATCCATCTAGGAGCCGTCCAATCGTTCTCGATCCTATACGAAAGTGGATACTGAGTGGCACAATATAATATATAGAATATTTAAATCTCAAAGTTGAGAGACTCTAATATTGCCATTATATATTTTGTTTGAAGAGGTTAGCCGAAATTTCATGTAGCAAGGGTTTCGTTCTAAAATATAAAATATGAATTTCAAAAGTTTAGTTTAGGAGTAGTTACTTAGCTATATTTCCTTCAGGCATGTCCTTCACGTATACTTGGGCTTTGGATATATTAGACTCCCCCATGAGTAAGCAACAGACATTAGCGCTTGGAGTTTGAGTATGCAGCATCAAGTGTCAGGATGACAACAAGTATATGGTAGACATAGCATCCAATGGTGAAGACTAGTTGTAGCCGGTGACAGCTAAGTCGGGGACATGGGAAGTCAATAGGGGAGAGTTGACGATAGTAGATGAGGCGGATCCCCATTTTTTTGGAGGATGCATTGTCCCTTTCTTCACCGATTATTGTCAATTTCCGAGTTCACAGGATGCATGTGTAACATTAGGAGCGAAAACGAATAGAGGAGCTTGTGGTGGTAGGTGGTGGCACCGTGAGGATATGAGCTTCTTGAAGACGCTGGCTCTATGAATGATGCCCCAGATCCGTATGAAATCCTACTGTCATGGAATATCCCTCGTTTGGTAGAATTTCCTTTATTCAGTGGATGAGGATAGCGCTGGAGGTGTTGACACCGTTAGTATGTTGGCATCATGAGATCTCCAAAAGGATACGACGTAAGTGGGGACCTCAGTATTAGTTAGGACTTCATGGAAAGTTGTTAGTACCTAAAAATTGATTCTAGGAAAAACAATGTACTGTAGAAGTACCTTATTTAGATTCAGAGATCAAAATCGTGTAGAGAAAACCTAAACCACGATAGTAACCGTTTCGCTCTGCTTCAATCACGATGAAAGGAAATGGGTTGATCTTAGGGGAGGGAAGCAAAGAAAGTTGAAGGAATTTTGTGTGTTGAATTATATGTAGAGTTGCAGAACTATTGAGAAAAATCACAGAGCTTGTGAGAATTGTAAGCTTATTGTTATTTAAAAACAGGCAAATGAGCCTATTTATACTAGTTTGGGAACACATGTATCTTCCTTGTAAAGTAGTGGGAGTAGTGAAGAGATGGAGTAGTGGAAGTCGTGGGGATAATGGTGTAACCGCCCATTATCCCTGGAAGTTTCTGGAAAAGTACGATTCCATTATCTTGTTTCCTGCTCCAGCTTTACCACTACTTTGTAACTTCCATAACATTGGATGTTACCATGCCTCATGTTGCTGTAACCACCAGACCAAAACCCCATGAATAATTCCCCCGTGTAACATAATTTGATTTCTCGTAGGAATTGATGGATTCGTGGACTCATGATGATGCTAGCAAAAGCAAAAATGCTTGAAAATAGGGAGAGGGAAGAGCTAGCGCTGGAGCTAGCGCTAATGTTGCCAGGCCTGCAACGTTATTGGCGCTGGTGCTCGAGCTAGCATAGCTAGGGCATGTTTGGCGCGCACTTTGTTAGCTTCGTTGGCTTTTTTTGGCCTTTTGGCACGTGTGTGTGCTACTCATTGGTGTTTGGAGCGTGACTAGGGTTTGCTAAGGCTAGCACTTGCTAGTGCCATGATTATTGCTTATGCACCGCTAGCTTTGATATTTATTAATGTCATGGCCATATTTATGGCCTGCTTAGAGTTTCTCAATTGTATGAGATTTATTGTTAGCATTTTATGCTTAACTTTTATGCAGTGCATACAGAATATTTTCAAGAGATTCAGTTGTGGAAATTTGCAACTTGAAATTATGATTGATGCGACTCTGCAATTAGATGGTTTAATGCATTTTGTAGCACATTTATTTGAGAATAGTATAAAATCCCAGAATGACCATTATGCGCTTTTCGCTTGACTTTTTAGAAAAATAACTATTTTACCCCTAGTTCAAAACTTGATGAATATGACTTTTCGCCTCTAATTGTAAAATAACTATTCCCCTTGATATATAAAATGACTATTTTACCCCTGGTCTGAAAAATTACCAAATTGACTGTTTTACCCTTTGTCAAAAACCCACCATAAACATTAAGTCCCCTGCTTAGCGCGTAACGAGTAATGTTTTGTGGTAAGCACTAGATGGTGGTCTGCCAGACGAAGTAAAATATGTCTTTTAGGGTTTAATGGTTAAATATTACTAGAAGAGTGTCAGTTGGCCGAGCAAGTTTTGCTCTTTCTATGATTGTACTCTTAGGTATTTGGAGCATTAGTTTGTTATTCTGCCACCAGAATAACAAACTAGGGAGTGTTGAGGCAATTCGGCGTCATAACACTAAGATGAGTGTGGAGGCAGTGATTCTGCCATCAGACACGAAGATGAATATAATCTGAGCATTGATATTCTGAACAAGTTCAAGGAATTCATCCATGGAAGTTTTGCAACTTGAAGCTAGTTCATTCGTGACATGAAGTGATTAACTTTTATGCAGTGCATACATAAATTTTAAGAGATTTAGATGTGGAAGTTTGCTACTTGAGATAATGCTTGATGCGACTCTGCAATTAGATAGTATGCATCTAATTTAGCGATCTTTATTCAGATATGGAATTGCCTCTATTCTGAATGTTCACCGTTATTTTGCAATCAGATGATATGCATCTAATTTAGCGATCTTTATTCAGATATATCATCGCCTCTATTCTGAATATTCTCTATTTTGTTTTTTAGATGGTATTCATCTAATTAGTATTTTCATTCAGATATGGCATCGCCTCTATTATGAATGTTTGCAATTTTGTATTTTAGATGGTATTCATCTGATTAGCATTTTCATTCATCTATGACATCGCCTCTATTATGAAAGTTCGAAGTTTTGTATAACCAATATATTCTGTTTTATAGAAGTATTTTGCATGGATGCACATGAAATAACGAGGATTCTATTGAGTATATCTATGAAATTTCTATGGTGCATATATATGCAAAAGATATATGGAACGAGTATAAGGAATTATTTCAATTTATAACTGGTTTAGTGTTACGTATAGTCAGGTATCATCTGGACAGGAAATGTAACCGTCACCAGTGACATTCTGAAGATGTTATTTCTCTATACTAGTGGTCAATTCGTCTAGGAGCCATCCAATCGTTCTTTATTCTATACAAAAATGGATACTGAGTTGCATAGTATAGCTATTATATATTTTGTTTGAAGAAGTTAGTCGAAAATTCTTGTAGCTAGGATTTCGTTCTAAAATATAAAATATGGATTTCAGAAATTTAGTTTAAGGATAGTTATTTAGCTCTATTTCTTTCAGGAATGTCCTTCACGTATAATTGGGATTTGAATATATTAGACTCCGTCGTGAATGAGCAGTAGACATTAGCGCTGTTTGAGTATTTTATTTTTGAAGGATGCATTGTCCCGTTCTCCATGGACTGTCGCTAATTTATGAGTGTACGGGATACAGGTGTAACAGTAGGAGCAACGACGAATAGAGGAGCTTATGACGGTAGGTGGTGGCATCGTGAGGATATGAGCATCTTGAAGACGCTAGTTCTATGAATGATGTCCCAGACCCGTGTGAAATCTTAGTGCCATGGAATATCCCTAATCTGGTAGAATATCCTTTGTTCTGTGGATGAAGCTAGCGCTGGAGGTGTTGACATCGTGATTATGTTGGCATCGTGAGATCTACAACAGGATGCATCGTAAGTGAGGACCTTAGTAGAAGTTAGGACTTCATGGTAAGTGATCCATTATGATAGGCTTCATGGATGACAACCTCATAACAAACGGTGAGGCCTCATGGTTTAGCTTTCTTACACATTTCAGAACACTTCTGACTCGTATGTGATGTTGACTCATCATAGCCATATTTCCGGAGAAGATGAATTCCTGAAACCATCTTGTAAGCCCATATGCCAGATGTTGAGAGGAAAAGCTTGAATCTGAAAATGTCAGGCCTTTTGAATATTCTTTGTGCACTTGATATTTTCGTAACTTCCTTGTTATCGTGATAGTTGAAATGAGTATCTTAACCACGTATACTGTATCGTAGGCCTTTCTTGGAGCATGAAGGGAATTGATGGCATCACTTTGAGAATTCCGAATTCAATGTGTCTTCCATAGTTGACTAGTGTAGTTGAAATCAGAAGCAACAGCAACAGAGACGAAGTTCCCATGCCATGGACATGATCAGATTGGGAGAGGAAACTTATGAGATGTGGAGGTACTGACGTACAGATGCCTTCATCAGGATGATACAAGTAAGGGGTCTTGTTGCTACTACCGTTGTTGATTAAATACTCTGGGCAAAGGAGGTGACTGCATTAAATATCTGAAACTGAAGAAGCCTTCAGTCCCCGGGTGTAACTAATTTGGTTTGTTGCTCGACGATGGATGACTTAATAGTATCATCATGAGTCCATGCCTCTGGGGTCTTATCATGCAAGTGAATCTAGGAAGGTTGATATCTCTTATTATTGTTGTTGTCTTTGTACGCCATGGCTGGAGTAAGAATTTGAATTGAAGTTGAAATCCTTGTTGGTGCCCAGGTTGTTGAGTCGCAACTGGGACGCTTTCGTGAGCATTGAATGAAGTTGCGTCTTATTACGATCCCTTGGCTCATAAGCTTGTTTTACCTTTTTGGATGTGATGATGACATGCTTGGAATGTTCATATAGGAGAAGTACTATGGAGACGTAAAGGGTGAAGAGGATGAGCTGGGAGGTGTCCTGTTGCCGACGTGGTGTTATGGGTATCTTCAAAGACTATGTTACCAGATGGGTCTCTCAAGATATCCTTTGAATCCTTGATTGTTGTAGGGGGTGGGCTGCGATGAGCATTCTTCAGTCACACTTCTCTTTGATTTCTGAAGTTATAATTTCTGGAGTAGGCTTGAGATGCGTCTCAGCCTCATCAAGGGTTGCAGGCGCCTATCAAATCCGACGACGTAGTTGATAAAGGTGAAGATACCTTTGCGACATGTCTTAGGAGAGTAAAGGGCCTTGTCGAGGTTATGACTCTTTGGTTGACCGTCTTTTAAAGGTTGGAGAGGTTCTTGACAGTGAGGGGATCTTGTGCAAATATTCATTTCCCAAGTGTGGTTCATGTGATTCTTCGGATGCATCTGCTGAAGATGATGTTCTGAATGGTATCGTTGCGTAGGATGCCAATGCGATAAAAACTGCACCAATTGAGTACCTGAACGCTGGAGTTGACTTTTACTTCAAGTTTGACAGGATTTGACTCTTGGAGAAAGCTGATACAGATAAGATTGGTGTTGGATGGTTTCGTCTTCATATGAGAACCATTCAAGAGAACTTGAAGGAAGTAGGTGCGTCTTCGGATTGGAGGCGATTACCAAGGCTAGAGATAACGCTGAAAGACTATCCTGAGAGTTGAGGCTTGCAAGTGAATCCCCTTGCACAGGTGGAAAGAACATATGTTGATGGCGTTGAATCATTCCTCAAAGATCCTTTATAAGTAGTAGGTTTTGAAGGTTTTTATGTGTTTCTGAGATACCCAAATTTTATGTGGTTTTGGGATTTTGAGTAGGTAGATTTTAAATGGTTTGCAACGTATTTTATTGAAAGGGAAATAATTATTGTTCAATTAAGTAAATTTAAATCCTAAATATGAATACAAACCACTGCAGACATTTTGAAGGAGTAACAAATATTGCGTAAAAGCAGAGAAATATTGCTAGGGTTGGTACAATGCTTAAGCCTTGACAACTTTGTCAGGGGTGTTGAAGTGTTTAAGCCTTGACATCTTTAAGCCACTTAACACGCAAGACTACCCATGTTGGTATCAATATTGACGAGCTTGTTGTATCCACCTAATATAGTTTTAATGGTTAGATATGGCTTCTCTCCAGAAGAAGCAACAGTGTCCCCGATTTGGAAAGGGTTGGGTTTCGGTATCTCAGGTTGATGACATATTTTAAGGATGATCGGGTTATTGGTTTTAATATTCTCAACAGAGACGACCCTTATCCGTTCGACAAACTTTTAAAAAGGATCAGCTTCCCATTCAGTTCGTTAAGGCATAGTGAGGTTGATACTCAGGTCAAGTCCCCAAGCCTTGATGGGACGTGGGACAACTGGTTGTAAAGAGAGTTGCTGAATAAGCCTTACTTGTAGGTGAAAATAATGGGCGCACGACATCACCTCTCCTCTACGCAATTGTTTACCGTCCAGATCCGTTGTTTGGTGATGTTATGGAGGTAAGCAATCTTTAGGGTTTGCTGGCTTGTTGCCGCCTATAGGCGGGTCCCTTAGTGACGATTTCTCCAGATATGCGTCAAGCCTTGCCTTGTTTCTGTGGATTCACGGACGTCCCAGAACTATGACGTAGTCTTGATCTACATGGTTTTTGCTGATGAAGTGGTAGCGGACACTCCTGGCCATAAAATGGTAGTGGTAGTGGTCTCTAGACCCTTATGAATGACGAAGTTTGGTCGCTGGATCCTTAGTTGCTTTCTTTGAATGAGATCTCGTCAATACATCGAATGTTGATTCTGGGTGTGCTGACGCTGGTAGCATCAGGAACATTGGTTGGTTCCATCTTTATTTTCATAATGTGTAGAACCATACGGGATTTCATGAAGAATTTTGACGATTTTCATCGTCATAAAAAATTCAGATTCAGGTCTTCTTGCCGTAACAGCCGCAGAATCTTTGTTCGAAGTCGGAATGAGGTGGTTGACCTTTCATTATTTATCTAAAAGGAATGGATAACTTCTGCAAAATAATTTCTTGATTTGGAGTCCATTTGATAGGTGAAAAGAACATGACACTGAGAGTCCAGAACTTTTCAGGCAGAATTCTGTAAGTTTTCAGATGTCATGTAGTCGAGTGTTTCAGCCGCCATTTATAGCTCATTCATCTGATTGGTGTGCCCTTTTTAATATGTTGTAGTAGACATAAATATGAATCATTTGGTATATAAATCACCCCAAAATTCCTTAAAAATTAGCGCCAGTTTCAATTCTTCTGGAGGGTAGTGTAAAAACGTTTTTGACGGTATTTTTACAAAACGACCCATATCTCTTCTAACCCATATGCCATGACCCAAAACATTTTCAAATGAATGTTTAGGTTGATAATGGACATATTTTATGAATTTCATGGTCTGTGCTTCAATTGCTTGTGCTTGAGACATAATCTCTATAATATCTCTATTTTTAAGGTGGGGAATGAACCAAAGCAGAGAGAAAAACTTGCAGGTGGAGGATTAGAGATTACCATGAGTCGTGACACTGGTGATGTGTCTATTCCAACTCAAAATGAATATAAAGATCCCCCTGACGCGATTGTTGAATAAGGCACTCCGAGTGGTGCTGTTGTAAAAAACGCTTCTATAATGGAGGTTGTTCATGGTATTTCCAGTACCACTGCTTGAAAGAGTAGTATTGGTGTTTTTGGTGAAAGCCTTTTGAGATGGTTGTTGAACCTGAATTGAGTTTAATGATTGAACTAGACCGAAGATCCACGCTATTTTCGAATGGTTGAACAATTGATTTTCATATGGTTGAAGAATTGGATTCGTGACCGAGAGATTGTTCTCCAACTATGATCGCCAATTGTTAGTACCTAAAAATTGATTCTAGGCAAAACAAAGTACTTTAGAAGTACTTTATTTAGATTCAGAGATCAAAATCGTATAGAGCAAGCGTAAACCACGATAGTAGCCGTTCGGCCCTGCTTCAGTCACGATGAGAGGAAATGGGTTGATCTTAGGGGAGGGAAGCAGAGAAAGTTGAAAGAATTCTGTGTGTTGAATTGTGCGTAGAGTTGCAGAACTATTGAGAGAAATCACAGAGCTTATGACAATTGTAAGCTTGTTTTTATTTTGAAAATGGCTAAGGAGCCTATTTATAATAGTTTGGGAACACATGTATCTTTCTTGTAAAGTAGTGAGAGTAGTGAAGAGATGGAGTAGTAGAAGTGGGGCTAATGGTGTAACCGCCCGTTATCCCTAGAAGTTTCTGGAAAACCACGATTCCATTATCTTGTTAACTGCTTCAGCTTTACCAATACTTTGTAACTTCCAGATCATGGGATGTTACCACGCCTCATGTTGTTGTAACCGCCATACCAAAACCCCATGAATAATCCCCCATATAACATGATTTGATATCTCGTGGGAATTGTTGGAGTCTTGGACTCAGGATGATGCTAACAAAACTAAAAATGCTTGAAAATAGGGAGAGGGAAGAGCTAGCGCTAATGCTGCCAGCTAGCGCTAGTGCTAACGCTGCCAGGCCTGCATTGTTGGAACTGCAGCTAGCGCTAGCGTTGCCAGTCTTACATCGGCATTGGCGCTGGTGTTAGCGGTAGCACATCTAGGGCCTTTTTGGCATGCACTTTGTTAGCTTCGTTGGCTTTTTTTGGCCTTTTGGCACGTGTGTGTGCTACTCATTGGTGTTTGTAGCATGACTAGGGTTTTCCAAGGCTAGCACTTTCTAGTGCCATGATTATTGCTATTGCACCGCTAGCTTTGACATTTATTAATGTCGTGCCCATATTTATGGTTTGCTTAGAGTTTCTCAATTGTATGAGATTTATTGTTAGCATTTTATGTTTAACTTTTCAAGAGATTCAGCCGTGGAAGTTTGCAACTTGAAATTATGCTTGATGTGACTCTGCAATTAGATGGTATGATGCATTTTGTATCATATTTATTTGAGAATAGTGTAAAATCCAAAAATGACCATTATGCCCTTTTTGCTTGACTTTTTGGTAAAATAACTTTTTTACCCATGGTCTAAAAATTTACCAAAATTGACTGCTTTACCCTTTGTCAAAAACCCACCATCAACACAAGTGATCCCTTGTGATAGGCTTCATGGCTGACGACCTCATAATAAACGGTGAGGGCCTCATGGTTTGGCGTTTCTTACACATTTCTGAACACTCTTGACTCGTGCGTGATGTTGACTCATCATAGCCATATTTCTGGAGAAGATGAATTCCTGACAGCAACCTGTAAGCACATATGCAAAATGTTGAGAGGAGAATCTCGAGTCTGAAATGGTCAGGCCTTTTGAGTGTTCATTGTGCACTGGAGATTGTCGTAGGTGTCTTGTTACTGTGATAGTTGAGATGAGTATCATAACCACGGACTATTTGTTAGCATTTTCTTGAAGAATAAGGGGAATTGATGACGTCACCTTGAGAATTCCGAATTCAGTGTGTCTTCTATAGTTGACCAGTGTGGTTGAAATAAGCATCAACAGCAACAGAGACGAAGTCCCCATGCCATGGACATGATCACATTGGGAGAGGAAGCTTACGAGCTGTGGAGGTAGTGACGTACAGATGCTTTCGTCAGGATGATACGAGTGAGGGGTCTTGTTGCTACTACCGTTGTTGATTAAATACTCTGGTTGTGACAGACCGATTTTTTTTTCTTCCAATGGGTCGGGTTTCGGTCCATTAGGCCAGCTCCAACTTCCCGATACGCCACTCGAGAAACCGAACTTTTGAATTCTTCGAGCCAATTCGATCTTACCAAGCAAATGTTCATCAATTTAATTCAAATTGCATTATAAGCATGCAACCATAACTTTATTATTTCAAGGGTCATCGAATCCTTCCAACTGCTTTACAATTTTGATATCATTTCTGATATTCATCGATACCAACCATCTCTTATTAAACACCAAACTTAAGATACTCAGACTCTGTTGAACAGAAATCTCACTGATTTGAGGGTTAGGATTCTCTGATCATATGTCCTTCACCATAGTACTAAGAAATCCCATGATATCCTTCGTGAAGTCAATTGGGACCTTCTGAGCATACGTCCCATACCGTATACCCCGGTATACCAAAGAGTCCACAATTTCATAAGGGTCATCGAGCCCGAAAAATGCTTTCCATCGCTTATACTGTGAGGTTCTCTTGCCGTCGTTACAGCTAACGGTCATCGTTAAAGTTAATGGTCTTCCGGGTTGCCACTCGTAAGTGGGAGCTAGAAGGCCTGACAACACACACTGTTCCAGCGACGGGTGGGGATGATCAGTTCCGTTGTCTACCACCTTTCCAGCGACGGTCTTCCGGATAGCCACCTGTAGGTGAGAGCCCCAATGGGCCTTGCAATTCACAGTACTAGGTTAAGCTCAACCGACTATCTTTTCAAATGATATGAACTACTCAAAAGAGTTAGTAATCATTTCTAGATGGATGATATGAACTGCTACAATAGGCAATAACCATCCCTTCTCAGATGATATGAATTACCTGGAATGGAAATAATCATCTCTTATCGCACGTTTTGTACATTTATCAGATGATATGAATTACCTTGGATGGTAATAATCATCTCTCACTAAGTAGTATGAACAGCCAGTAATTGGACTGCAACTACCTCGAGAAGATTGCAATCATCTCCAAATAAATTGTATGAACTGCCGCGCAACAACCAACACTTTTAGATGATATGAACAATCTTGGGCTGCACCGCAGAACGGCTGCCTACGTACCCTCTTTGTAGCTCGAAGGGATCAAGCACGACCGTAGTTCGTCTCCTTTGGTTTAAGATAGTATGAACTACCCTCTCTGGTAGTAACTATCTCTTATTAGATGATCTGAACTATCTTATTTTGATAGAAATCATCTTTTATATAGATTGTATGAACTGCTTTTCATAGCAGCAACAATCTCTAAGATAGTATGAACTACTTACCGAAGGCAGTAACTATCTCTAGATGTAGCAGTAAGTTAGATAATATGAATAGTATGAGTTGCATAGCAACAACTATCCCTAGCACATCCCATCACCAACAACCACCTTGGCAACTATCCATTGATGAACAAGATACCACCATCTATGTTTGTACCTGTACCTGCAACTTTAAGTCAACAATAGACTACAATATAGATCATACACAAGAGTACTTGATATAAATCATCCATTACGTTAATAATAACAATGCTAGAGGGTGTACATTCTAGTTCTCAGTTGTATACGGAATCGAGATTAAATGATAAAGTGTCACTACAATTTTAAAGCTACATAGTACTTCTGTAGACATACCATTTCAACATTATAACATAAATTTTCCACCACATAAATGCATGTAAACCACACTAAACCACAAGATTATGTGAGTGAGCCTGATGTCCAATGCATATACATGCTCGCCAAAACTAATAAAACAAAAGCCCACACATAATAACAAGTGAGTGAAAACATAGATAACCCTGACAGATGTAGGCTATAAAACATTATACTTTCTTGTCATCTAAATCTACCCAAACACCAAGGAAACAAGCATAGACGACGAAAAAACGAAGAAGTGGGTTTCATGTTCCATTAAAAAGTCTAGTACAAGTCTTAGTTTCTCTAGGTTACAATAACCTTAGACAGAGAGTATATTAATATCAAAAACAACCTTAAATGTACTCAAAGAATATCTTACAGTAAGAAAATAACAAGATCATTCCACTGCTTCTTGATCATCCAGTCATTTAATTGTATGTATGGGTGCACATCAACTGAATTCATGAACATATTGTACTATATGCGAAATGCATATGAAACATAAATTGGTATATATATGAAACAAACCCAACTCCCCACCCTCATTTACATATTTTGAAATTTCGGCACAAACATGCCATATTTGTATTGCGATAATTTCTAAAGTATGAAAGAAAATCAGACGTGTGATACCATGCTAGATAGCTCTCAAAACCCTCTACAACTTCTTAGGAGACACCCTGAGCTAGTTCAGATTCTAAAGGATTCAAAAATGCAGGAGAAGATCACGACAGAACCAGGACAAGAACACGTGTTTCAGGAATTTCAGTTTGAGAGTGTGTGTTCCGAAATTCCTATAGACTTCATTACATAACAGAATTCAACAAATAAAATCTCATTGGAAACTACATGAGTCCCTTTATTATAGAAAATTATTAGGAAAAATAAATAAGACCATAGCTGGTTCGAAATGTCCCATGAAACCAGGACAGAAGCACCCGTTTCAGAAATTTTAGTGTTGACTGCCAGTATTTGCAAAGCCATAATTCTCAAACTACAAGTCTAATTCCTATCCCTTTTTAACACATTGTAGAGGAAACTTAGATGAAAAATTCCCATGAAAAAATAATGGTTTAAAACATCACGATTAAACACATAAAAAGGCCCTAAAATGGCTGCAGAGGATTCCCGTTTTACACAACAAGGTCATAGTGTATTTAAGGTTTTCAGTAGCCAACTGTCACAAGGGTGCACCAAATGGCTCAAGACATGGCTAACTCACCCTTGTGCACCACCTTGGATAGCCCCTTTGGATAAATGGCTAGCCTCCCATTCTAGAATCTTCTCTCATTTGTCCTTTTCTTAGAATATTCTAGAATGGTGTAGATATTTGTGGATAAGAGTAGAATAATCTAGAAGTAGATCTTAACCATACACTTGTATGAATCTTAGATAAATCTCTAGAACATTCTTGGCTCCCAACTAGTATAAATAGGGATGCCATTCTCATTTGTAATCATCTAACAATCCAAGTATTCAAGTAAAGAGAGCAATACACACTTACTTTTCTCATTCAAATCATTCTCTCTTGTTCTTGAGCGTTCTTGAGTTTCTTGTGGGTTTTGATCTTGAGTAGTTACACAAAGTTGTGTTAAACTTTGTTTGGGAGGCTTACTTATCTAGTAACGGAATTCTAGACAAGTGCCGTACGGAGTAAAGTCGAGGCGAAGGACCGACCCCGTGACAACTGGTATCAGAGATAAATTCATATTACTCTCGGTAAGATCTCTCACCATGTCTTCAAATGATGCAAATGTTGTTATCACTAACATTAATGAAAAGGTTGAGAAGACAAAGAAACAATATCGGGATAAGTCAGCGGGCCCCCTTTTAGAATCTCGTGTTGGATCACTGGAAGAAAAGGTAGAAAAGTTGAACCTGGATTTAGGGGAATCCATGGAGCAACAAGACGATTTGGAGAAATCGATGGAGGTCTCTTTTAAGACGTATCGGAACGAGATGGGTGCACATGTGAGGATGCTTCAAGCTCAAATTGATGAGCTAAGACCCTGATCCGAGGAAATGCGGTTCGTGGACCATCTTGAGTGAGGGTGCCAGAACCAAAGGAATACTCCGGCGCAAGGGATGCTAAGGAGATGGAAAATTTTCTATGGAACTTGGAAAGATACTTCAGGGCCACGGGCCTTGATGACGAGCAAGAACGGGTCGACACGGCGACCATGTACCTGATAGAAGACGGATTATTATGGTGGAGAAGAAAATATGCAGAAATCGAGAGAGGAGTCTGCACCATCACTACTTGGGCGGAGTTCAAAAGGGAGATTAAAGCCATGTTCTATCCGGAGAACGTTGAGCACAAAACTCGGGACAAGCTTCACAATTTGAAGTATTTAGGTACCATTTCCGAATATGTCAAACAATTTAATTCCCTCATGTTAGACATATTGACAATGGCAGATGAGGACCGCTTCTACCACTTCAATCGTGGCCTACCTCGTTGGGCTTCTATGGAACTTCAACGAAGAGGTATTACTGACTTTTCCACCGCATTAAGCACTGTCGAGAAACTTGATGACTTTTCTAGCAAAACTGATCAACTTGCCAAGAACAAGCCATCTAAGCCATTACCACAAGGAACGGGTGGGGGAGACAGGTACTACCGCGATAAGCCACAAACTAGCCGTGAAGGGTCCAAACCAAACAACGGGTGGAAAGGAAGGCAAGATAACGTGTGAAGAAATGCTTCATTTGCCAAGGTGACCTTCTTGCTCATATTTGTCCCAAAAAGAACTTGCTCAACTCTTTGATTGCGGAGCATGAAGACAAAACCGAAGACTCGCACCTAGGAGCCGTTCGGTTGAGCGCAATTAAGAGCCATCCCAAGGAAAAACGTCCAGCACCAAAGGAGAACAAAGGACTTATGTACGTGGACATAAGTCTAAACGAGCAGAAGACCAAGGCCATGGCCGACTCAGGCGCAACACACAACTTCATCTCTAAAGGAGAGGCCGAAAGGTTGAAGTTGAAGGTCGAGGCAGACTCGAGCACAATAAAGGCAGTAAACTCAGCAGCCATACCGATTCATGGAGCGACCAAGGGGGTCGACATGAAAGTTGGTGCTTGGAGAGGAATTACTGACTTTATGGTGGTAAAGATGGACGATTTCAGAGTTATCCTTGGGATGGAATTCTTGGATCGTGCCAATGTTACGGTTGTGCCCTGCCTCGGAGTAGTTAGCATCAGTGACGAGAAGTCCCCTTGCGTGATCCCAGCCACCCGGACCAAGGAGACTTGCTCAAGCACATTATCGGCTCTACAACTGAAGAAATGAGTTCAAAAGGGAGAACCAACCGTTGTAGCAGCCATCATGGAGGAAAGCAAAGAACGGGACGACGTTGTTCCGTTGGATCTGCAAAAGGCTTTGCAAGAGTACCAGGACGTGATGCCAACCGAGTTGCCCAAGCAACTACCACCTAAGAGGGAGGTGGATCATCAGATCGAGTTGGAACCTGTAGCAAAGCCGCCCACCGTGGCCCCATATGGCCATAGTCCATTGGAGTTGTCACAGGCCAACAACCTCTAATGTCACACACATTCGCTGAAGGATATAGAGGAAAGTGCTATGCCGCTTTTCAGTTCACTAAGGAGTTGAATGAGAAGCATGACCTGGACAAAGCATTCTTGGAGAAAGCCTCTTAGCGTATGAAGAATTGGGCAGACAAGAAAAGAAGACCCGTATCTTTCGAAGAAGGTGACTTAGTCATGCTGAAGTTGAACCCGCAACTGTTCAAAGCTCTTCGGAAGGTACATAATGGACTCATTCGACGGTACGAGGAACCGTTTCGCATCATCAAGAAACTCGGGAAGGCGTCTTATAGATTGGAGCTTCCAAGCCACATGAAAATCCATCCCGTCTTTCATGTTAGCTGCTTGAAGCCATACTATGCGGATCAAGACGACGAGTCTAGAGGAATTACCAAGAGGGCTCCGTTCAATATAATCACCTCTCTAGACAAGCAGATCTCAAGCATAAAGTCACACAGACGTGTCTCAAGAGCGGGTCGAGTTTACAAAGAATATCTAGTTCGATGGAAGGATCAACCAGACAGTGAAGCCAGTTGGGAACATGAAGACTTAGTTTGGCAACACAAAGATCTCATCGACAAGTACAACGCGACGAGGACGTCTGCGAATTCGGGTGGGGGAGAATGTCACAAGGGTGCACCAAATGGCTCAACACATGGCTAACTCACCCTTGTGCACCACCTTGGATATCCCCTTTGGATAAATGGCTAGCCTCCCATTCTAGAATCTTCTCTCATTTGTCTTTTTCTTAGAATATTCTAGAATGGTGTAGATATTTGTGGATAAGAGTAGAATAATCTAGAAGTAGATCTTAGCCATACACTTGTATAGATCTTAGATAAATCTCTAGAACATTCTTGGCTCCCAACTAGTATAAATAGGGATGCCATTCTCATTTGTAATCATCCAACAATCCAAGTATTCTAGTAAAGAGAGCAATACACACTTATTTCTCTCATTCAAATCATTCTCTCTTGTTCTTGAGTGTTCTTGAGCGTTCTTGAGTTTCTTGTGGGTTTTGATCTTGAGTAGTTACACAAAGTTGTGTTAAAATTTGTCTGGGAGGCTTATTTATCTAGTAACGGAATTCTAGACAAGTGCCGCACGGAGTAAAGTCGAGGCGAAAGACCGACCCCGTGACACAACGTTATCTGATTGCCTTGAAATTTTTATAGTAGCTTAATAACACAGGGTAGAACAAAATACTAAAAATTCACATCAAATTAATAGTTCAATAAGGATATATAAACATCAGAAGATGACTGCTTACACTATTAACCTTCAGAAATCAGTCGTGATTCACTCACGAATTTGTGTACCTAAATTGATCGGATATTCCTGAAATTTATACTGTGAGTATCCTACATTGTAATAAACAACATATCCAAATTTAAACTACATACGATAAGCAGATTAAGAGAATCATAATAATAAGTGAAAGTGTCCAGGATTTCAGCCCCCAGAATGAAGTTAAATATCATGCAATATTTGAAGTAGTAAACATGACCTGATCCTCATGAAATTTTTATTGCACTTATATCACACAATGAAGTATTACATGCAAAAGTTTCATCACAATCCAACTACTAGATCTAATGAAATCAATAATACAAGAACAGACTTTCTAGGGGTTTACAAGTGAAAAGAGAGAATGAGTAGTTCTCTTAAATACAACATGAATTTGGGTAAAACTACACAAACCCATATTATTATATTACATGAATTGAAGTTTAATGAATGATCCATGAAAATCCTCAAAGTTCATAAGAACCCCAAATTCTCAGATTTTGTACTAAGAATGAAATCAAATCCAAATCATCATCAACCAAGTTTAAAACGAAATCATAGAGTAAAATTCCCTTACCTTTGCATGCAAACTAACTCCATAGCTTGACATTAACAACTCCCTTGCTGTTTTTCTAGCCCTAAATAACTCAGAAATTAAAACCCAAATACTAAAATTCAAGCCGAATTTGATTAGGATTCAAAGAGATTGATTCTAAGCCGTGAAAGATTGAGATAATAAGAAGAAGCTGAAGATTTGTTGTGTCTGATAGAGAAATGGTTAGGATTTAATAAGGTGTATCTCTCAATATCTCTTCTCACCTTTTCCTTTGTCTATCTCGTTTTTATAAAATGAAAAGGATAAAGATATGACTAAAAGGACACAACTCCAAGACGAGTATACACGTGTTGATATAATTTCCTCTTCTTTTATATTTAATAACATGCAGAATTACCTAAATACCATGTGTCCAGCATGTATCAAATCTATTGAGGCACCCTAGGTTTCAACTAAGGTTGATTTCTTTATCAAGGTAAAAGATTTAGTTTTAACTCAATCTAAAAGTGATACAAACACTTGACCATTAGAGTTGTATGCACTCTAAGTGCAGAATCATATAATGAGTTTAATTAAACCCGAGAAAAATATTTAGGGTCTCACACTGGTCGAAGGAGGTGACTGCATTAAATTTCTGAAACTGAAGAATCCTTCAGTGTCCAGGTGTAGCTACTTTGGTCTGTTGCTCGATGATGGATGATTTGATAGTATCATCATGAGTCCATGCCTCTAGGGTCTGATCAGGCAAGGGAAACCAGGAAGGTTGATATCTCCTATTATTGTTGTTGTCTTTGCGCGCCATGGCTGGAGCAAGAACTTGAATTGAAGTTGGAGTCCTTGTTGGTGCCCGGGATGTTAAGTCATAACTGGGACGTTTTTGGAAGCATTGACTGAATAAAATTGTGTCTTATCTCGATTCTTTGGTTTATAAGCTTGTTTTACCCTTTCTGGATGTGATGATGGTATGCTTGGAATGATTATTTTGTCGAAGTCCTATGGAGGCGTCGAGGGTGAAGAGGATGAGTTGAAAGGTGTCCTGTTGCCGATGCGGTGTTGTGGGTATTTTCAAAACTATGTCCCAAGATGCGTCTCTTGAGCCATCTTCTGATCCTTGATTGTTATGTGATATGTCGCGATGAGCAGTTCCCTGTCACACTTTGTGATATTTTTTGGAGAGTAAAGGGTCTTTTCAAGGTTGTGACTCTCTGGTTGACCATACCTTATAAAATGGAGAGGTTCTTGACAATGAGAGGATCTTGTGCAAATCTTCATCCCCCAAGTATGGTTCTTGTGATCCTTCAGATGCAGTTGTTGAAGATGATGCTCCAAGTGGTGTCGTTGCATAGGATGCCAATGCGATGAAAACTGCGCCAATTGAGTATCTGAACACGGAAGTTTACTTTAACTTTAAGTTTGACAGGATCCTACCCTTGGAGGAAGCTGAGACGGATAAGCTTGGTGTTGGATGGCTTTATCGTCATACGAAAGTCATTCAGGAGAACTTGAAGGAAATAAATGCATCTCTTGGATTGGAAGCGATTACCAAGGCTAGCAATGATTCTAAAAGGATATCCGAGAGTTGAGGCTTGCAACCGAAGCCCTTGAAAAGATGGAGAGAGCATATGCTGATAGTTCTCAACCAGTCTTCAAGGATTTCTTTCTAAGCAGTAGGTTTTCAGAGTTTTTATGTGTTTCTGAGATACCCGATTTTTTGTGGTTTTATTTCGGGATTTTGAGTAGGTAGATTTTGAATGGTTTGCAAAGTTTTTTTTTTTTTATATAGAGAAATAATACTTTGTTCAATTGAAATCCTAAGTATGAATGCAAGGTGCTGCATTCATTTTAAAGGAATTGTAAAAATAGGAAAATATTGCTTGGGGTAGCGAAATGCTCAAGTCTTGACAACCTTGTCAGGGGTGCTGAAGTGTTTAAGACTTGACAACTTTAAGCCTCCTGTCATGATGATTACCCCTATTGGCTTATTGGTATTGACAAGTTTGTAGCATCCACCTAATATATTTTTAATGATCAGATATGGATTCTCTCCAGGAGAGGCAGTAGTGTCTCCGACTTGGAAATGGTTGGGTTTCGGTATCCAGGTTGATGACACATTTTAAGGATGATTGGGTTATTGGTTTTAACATTCTCAGTAGAGACGACCCCTATCCATTCGATAAACTTTTGAAAAGGATCAGCTTCCTATTCACATCGTCAAGGCACGGTGGGGCTGATTCTTAGTCAAGTCCCTAAGCCTTGGTGGGACGTGGGACAACTGGTTGTAGAGAGAGTTGCTGAACAAGACTTACTTGTAGGAGAAATATACGGGTATACAGTATCACCTCTCCTCTATACAATTGTTTAGCGTCCAGATTAGTTGTTTGGTGATGTTCTAGAGGTGGGCAATCTTTAGGGTTTGCTGGATTGTTGGCGTCTACAGGTGGGTCCCTTGGTAACGATTTCTCCAAAGATGTGTCAAGCCTTGCCTTATTTTTGTGGATTCACGGACGTCCTAGAACCATGTCATAGTCTGGATCTGCAAGGTTATTGCTGATGAAGTGGTAACAGACATTCCAACATGTCGAATGTCGATTATGGATGGGATGTTACTGGTAACATATGTCGCTGGTATTAGTGAATGGTGGTGACAGTAGCAGATAGCGTTGGCAGCAACATATGACATTAGTTGGATCTATTTGGTAACATCTTTATAAAGGTGAATACCCCTATCTCTTTATGTGACAAGAAAGAAGGATAAAAATGTCTCCTTAGTGTAGGATTCTCTGAACCCCAAGTCGACAGGGAGGATGGTTCTGGTGAGATAGAGATAAGTCTTCATTTTCGTGATTTTTTTATGAACCTTTCCAGAACTCCACTTGAGATTTTGTTGTCAACTGTTTACTGGTACCAGATCAGGGGCTATACAAACTTCTAATTTATCTCTTTAGACATAGGCTCTGGAGGTGTTAGCATCAACAATAACTTTGGAGGCATTTCTGGTTTGCTCCATATGATACTTGTGTTTCTCTAGATGTGGTTGCTCTATAGTATCCTTGAGAGGAGCGAGTATTTTCTTCTGAGTGGTAGTGACGTATGCTTGTGCTTCAACAAGGGTCTCTTCATCAAATTTGAGAGACTTGGTAATGCTTGGCTATCTATGGCTTTTTTATAGCACTGCTTAAAAGAGGAGTGTTGGTGTTTTTGGTGAAATCATTTTGAGGAATGGAACACCAGAATTGAGATTGGTTTCCGAACCTGAATTGATGTTAGTCTATGAATCATACCTAAGACCCACCTTGTTTTCAGATGGTTGAAGAATTGATTTTCATATGGTTGAAGAATTGGATTCGTTACCGAGATATTGATCTCCCATTGGGGTCGTAAATTGTTAGTACCTAAAAATTGATTCTAGGCAAAACAATATACTGTAGAAGTACTTTCTTTAGATTCAGAAATCAAAATCGCACAGAGCAAGCCCAAACCACGATAGTAGTCGTTCCGCCCTTCTTCGGTCACAATAAGAGAGAATGGGTTGATCTTAGGGGAGGGAAGCAAAGAAAGTTGAAGGAATTGTGTGTTGTGGTGGAGAATAACAGAGCTTGTGAGAATGATTTTCTCTCTGTTCTGTGTCTTTTTTTGAAAATGGGCTAAGTAACATATTTATATTGATTGGTGATGCGTGTCGTAAGTGCAACAAATTACTCGAGATATTCCCCACTAATAACTAGTAATATAGCGGTAGTAAGGATCGTTCTCAAAGAGTGCTGTGTAATTGATAGGTTATTTAGATTAGCAACACTAGATTAAATACAAAAAAGGGGGGGTTGGTTGTTTAAAATTAATTAAAAATATTAATAAAAAGAGAATAAGAAATAAATATGATCAGGGAATCATTCGTTGTTACCAAACGTTGACTGAATTAGTATACTCATTTATCTTTTGTCAGAATCAATTATCACCAACCATAGAATAGCAGGTACACTTAGCTATCCCCAAAACTCCTTATATCACCAGATAACAGGTACGTTTAGTCACTGAATACTATCCAACTGAGCCGCCTTAAGGTACGCTTACAAGGTGGAACTCGATCGAACGCTTTAAAATTTATGAATTTAGGTTTGATCCTAGTAGTTAGACTCAGTACGCTCGGTCCACTTTCTAGTGTTGTCTTCACACACGATTGCTCCACAAAATCCCTCTGCAAGGTCTCATGTTTTCTACTTGTGTAGGAGATGCACGATAATTACGGATCGCTCAACTCTCTACTAGTATTAAACTGATTAATAGATTAATCCAATTAATCACTTGAACAATCTAGAAAATCAATTATAAACCCTATATATAGTGAAAACAAATGATAATGATAAAAACTTCGAATAAATTTATAGAACTAGTAAAATTTTACGTCTAGGACATTGAAATCATACGTAATCAATTAAACTTTTAGCTACACATAGTGGTGATGTTTATGAAAAACAAATAAAAACAAAACAAAATTAAAACTCAAACCAAATAGTGAACCAGCTTGAACGTGCTGATGGGCTGTTGGCTTGAACTTAAGTCTGCTACTTTGTTGTGTGCTGAACTGTTGGTGTAGGATGGTGTGTTGCGAAGGTGGTAATGATGTACTGATATGAGTTGGAGAGGAGCCAAAGCTCCTCTCTGTTGGAGGTGGTGGTAGTCAGGCGTGAGAGGTATCAAATTGTGTTTTCACGGCTCTTATTTATAGATGCCACTAGCCGCCTCAACTAGAATTTTAAAGAAAATAGGAATATTGATTGTTATCCTACCGACTAACGCAATTTTCCGTGTATTATACACGGTCTCAGCCAACTCACACACGCTCATTACCTTTCTTTTCTCCGTCAAAACCATGCCTTCGTAACTAACTCAAACTCTGTATTCTTCTCCCTGACTTCTCTCTTTTAAACTCTGTAGCTAGAATTCCATTCCCAATCAAATCCGGATTACTTTGCTGCCAAATCTCATTCTCGACCACAGACTCGAGCCATTCATTGTCTCCATCTTCTATAGTGAACAACAACAGCCAAGTTCCCTTCTCGGTCTCAATAGTCTCAGCTTTTCTGCCATCAACTCGTCCATCATCATTCTTCATTATCGACAGCCA
>JAJJMC010014301.1:10299204-10321449 GCA_023531435.1 Papaver californicum | reverse complement strand
CTGCCATGAATCCTCAAATCATAGTCACCATTAAATCACCATCAACACTACCTGTTTAGATCACGATCAACAAAAACAATCTTCATCAATGGAAGCATCATTATCACAGGCTCATTTACTTCATTAATTCCATCAATCACCGATTCATCACAGCTGCCATTATTCCTATCTCGATCAACTACATCCATATACTCCATCTTCAACCCCGACTGTAATAACCATCATTGTCATCTTCATCAATTCAATCAAACCCATTAAACCAACACAACCATCACCACTGGCACCGTGTACGAAGAACCCTAATTTCAGTTTTTGTATTTGGGAGAAGATGGTGGTGCCTGGAGAAGAATGACCGATGCCATTATAATTATTCAAAATATGGCTGCCTTGAGTAAAAACACTGGCGCCTATGTAATTATATGAATCTAGGATGCCCCTTAACATATGATGGAGTGCCTATAATAGTTTCCCTTGAAATAACCGTTTTACCCTTAGTTCTTGTTTTGCTTATAACTTTCCATACGAAGTCGGAATGACTTCATTCTTTCGTCGTTGGCTTCGTCTCTTCGTTTTCTTAGAGATGGTGACAAAAAATCCTGGATTTGGACGAGTTCCACATGGTATTAGGCCTTCTTATCTTGTTTTGAATGATTTCACCTAATAAAAGATAACTACAAAAAAAAACGTAATATACAATAATTCACCAGAAATATAGCAAATACTAGCAAGAAATTGACACTTTAAATATTAAAATATGCACGTATCAAATTCCCCCACACTTAGCTTTTGCTAGTCCTCGAGCAAACTATACTAAAATAATCATAAACTAAACTAATCTAAACTAAATTACAACTCCCTTTCTTTGATAGGTGTCCCTAGTGGACGAGTTAAAGTCTCGTGACGGTTTACAAGAGGTATACCCACAAAACCTACTCCAACTTCAAATTCACAAGCATCCAAAGAGATATGAGGACATATAGTTTCTACACGCGAATAATAAGAAGTTAGAAATGCCAAAGAACATTATCCTCATGCTTAACTCTTGAGTTAGGAGAAAACCACCATATGAAACAATCCAGGTTCGAGAGCAACCGAATAAACATTCTTCCACACCAATAGGATTTTATGAATTTGACACTCAAAAGACGTATTTTATGGTTCTCATGTGTGCAGGCAGGAATGAAGATAAAAAATCTTGCACACGTTGAATGGTGGGAAGGAAAAGGAACCTTCCTAATTATATAAAGATGTTATCCCATAGAAACATGGGACGAAAAAGAACCTCTTTTTTTTTTCCTTCTGATGACCTATAAGAAAGGAAATCAACCATTATGTAAGGATAGGAACGCTTACTTACCTTCTCACCCAATTAAAAATCAACGCCACTCTCAGAACATCCAATAGAAACGTCTTCAGTCTTCGGTCTTCAACTGTTGATGATAAACTCTTGAACTTCGTAGAACTTTTGACAATTTTTAACTTTTTTTTTCAATTTCTTGTTGCTTGAAGCTTCTTCATAAATTTCTTCTTCCCATGGCCTTATTGAATGAATACAAAAATAAAGATACTCTAAAGCAAAATAAATGTTTTTCTTTCTTTCTTTTTCTTTATATATATATTTTAATATTTTTTTTATTTTTTTAATGATTTCTTTTATAAACTAAAAACATATAATGAAACTAGCGTGGTCTTGGGAGAATGACTTTACAACTTGATTCTTCACAACTTGTATTGTCTCGATATTATAACTTTATTAACTCTTATCTTTTGACTTCCTTTGCTCTTGTATATAAGTCTGCAACATGTATATATAATTCTGCTCTTTGTCTTGTTGTTTTACTTGAATATGAAATTTGCTCTTTCTTGTACTGTTGCTTGTAAACCTTGAACGTCTTCAACTTACTTCGTGATTTGATGATGTGGTGTTTCTATGGACCTGTTGTTGTCGAGAGAATGGTGTCAACTGCAAACAAGACTAAAAGATAAAGTTAGCAATTCTGATGATACCCTCATGATTGATTGGAAATGGCACTCAAGAGATCAAAAAGTAGTGCTGAAATTGGTGCGAGGTTGGGTAGCTCATCATTCTACCTGGAGTTTGCGCAGACGAAACACTCTGAACGGAAAATTGAAGGTTTGGTGCCTCACTCATGGGTATTGAATGATCAACAACTCTAATATCGTACTCTCTACCAGCAGTTCAAGTCCATTCTGTCGGTATTACCTCTCAACACCTAAGAACTCCGAATATAGTTCTCTAATACTTCTAAGTTCGTTACTTTGATAAGAAATCTGTATGTAAACTTAGCTTGAAGTATACTAAGTGACTCTAAAATCATCTAAAATTTGGAGGTTTATGCAAAAATATGTACAAAAAGTTCAAAAATTCTACCTATAAAAGTGAATACTAAAAATCTATATGCTTAATCACTCCCCCACACTTAAACTTTACATTTTCCTCAATGTAAATTGATTCCTCCAATGTAAAATCAAGATATGAAATCCTAATAATGATATGAAAACTAAAGAAAAATATTAAAAGAAAAAGATAAAAATACAAAACCAATGGGTTACGTCCCATATAGCGCTTAGTTTAACATCCTCATCCTGACCGTCTGGTTAGCGTCCGTACACCAACAATCTGAAAATATGGGGATCTACCCAGACAACAATCTGCAGTTCTAATAACAACTTCACAAAGACGTTAGCATAAGAGTAAAGCAAGAAAACTGTTATTTGGTTGAAGTTTCCTCAACACTTAGTCTGTTCTATACTTAGAAGTGTATAAAGAACATAAAATGCGGGAACTTCTAAGGGTTCCTTTCGGTGAACTTGCACAGTGTTAGAATCAAACACATCTAGTGGTGGAAAATTAGAAGCAAAATAATTCTTCAGAATTTTAGTAGCATAAATACCCAACCCTAAGTGAGGCACCTCCTTTAAAATTGGGTTAACAACTCTTTGGGGTATTATTTCGATTGGGGAAGGAGGATCAAAAGATATAGAAGTATGCAAAGGATAAGACAAACCTTTCACAATCTCTTGTATTATGGGATCCTCATCATTCTTAAATAAATCCAATGAATTATTTACCTTATGTATATCGTGGTCCTCTATCAAACTCTTGAAAAACTATTCTTCGTCAGTTTATGCTTCAAACAAAATCTCAGCATCATTATAATCCTTGGCCATCTCAATTGGGTCTTCCACGAAATCAATCAATTCGGTTTCATTCTCAATCATCATCTCTTCAACACACTCACCATCATAATCAGAATCTTCTCCTAAAAAGTCTAATTCATTGGTACAGCTTCTAATTTCTTCATTTGAGTACGTTACACCATTTATAACAATAGATATGTCATATACAATCTCCTCCTTTTGAATAGGCGAGTGTTCATTATTAAGATCCGGAGTTGGAATAACTTCATCATTGTTGCAAGAACTTTCCAAAGGTTGTTCATCTTCGTAATCGTCATCAGAATTTTCGTCGACCTCACAATCTCCATTATCCCAATGGCGTTGGAATTCCATCTTTATGAGCCTATTAATTTCCTGAAGAGTTTCCCCTGATGATCCATTTTCTTCCAGTTGCTCGTGTTGTTTAAAGAGTTTACTGATGTTAATACGTTTTCCGCCATTACCCACGATAGAATTTCCAGACCATATCTCTTTTTTTGGAAAGGCATGATGAAGAGGAGTAGGTCTTGATTTGGTATCATGAGTTTTGAATTCCAAACTCTCTAACATATGCACATTACTAGAAATCAACTGATCAGAAGTATAACTATCCTTCCATCCTCGTGATTGATCCCTTACATACTCGTCATAAGGTTGTTGGCATATATGAGAATATCCGTAAGGCTCCGTAGAGTACTGACCATAGCCAAAAGTTTGGTTTTGGTTATACCCATGGTATGGTTGGTAGTTGTCATAATATTGATATTGAAAATCGTATTGATTACCACTATCATATGATTGATCTTGTGCACCATACATGTTATATACGTAAGGAAACATGACGACTCACAAGAAAAACAAAAAAAAATTACTTAGGCCTAAAAAAAAAGTGATACTTAATACCTGTTTTCAGACTTTACCTCCCTCTTTTGACGAGCGAATAACACCTTCAACTAGTTGTTAACACCACGAAAACCTAAAAAATATGAAAAACACTAAAGAAAAACGTGAAAATATCTAAACTACTAAAAAAAGCTAAAACAAATAACAAATCAATTAACCACTACTTCTCGGCAACGGCGCCAAAATTTGATGCGTGTCGTAAGTGCAACAAATTACTCGAGATATTTCCCACTAATTAACTAGTAATATAGCGGTAGTAAGGATCATTTCCACAGAAAGCTGTGTAATTGATATGTTATTTAGATTAACAAAAGTAGATTAAATACAAAAAAGGGGGGTTGGTTGTTTAAAATAATTAAAAATAATAATAAAAAGAGAATAAGAAATAAATATGATTAGGGAATCATTCGTTGTTACCAAACGTTGAATGAATTAGTATACTCATCTATCTTTCGTCATATTCAATTATCACCAACCGTAAAATAGCAGGTACGCTTATCTATCCCCAAAACTCCTTATATCACCGGATAACAAGTATGCTTAGTCACCAAGTTCTATCCAACTGAGCCGCCTTGAGGTTACAAGGTGTAACTCGATTGAACGGTTTAAGATTTGTGAATTTAGGTTTGATCCTAGTAGTTAGACTCAGTACGCTCGGTCCACTTGCTAGCATTGTCTTCATACACGATTGCTCCACATAATCCCTCTGCAAGGTCTCACGTTTTCTATTTGTGTAGAAGATGTACGATAATTACGGATCGCTCAACTCTCTACTAGCATTAAAATGATTAATATATTAATCTAATTGATTACTTGAACAATCTAGAAAATCAATTATAAACCCTAGATATAGTGAAAACAAACGATAATGATAAAAACTTCGAATAAATTTATAAAACTAGTAAAGTTTTACATTTAGGACATTGAAATCATCTGTAATCAACTTAGCTACACATAATGGTGATGTTTATGAAAAACAAATATATGAACCAGGCCTAGCTTGAACGTGCTGATGGGATGTTGGCTTGAAATCAAGTCTGCTACTTTGTTGTATGCTGAACTGTTGGTGTAGGATGGTTTGTTGAGAAGGTGGTTATGATGTACTGCAGGGAGGTGGATTGAATAGGATATGAGTTGGAGAAGAGCCAAAGCTCCTCTCTGTTGGAGGTGGTGGTAGTCAGCTGTGAGAGGTATCAAATTGTGTTTTCACGACTCTTATTTATAGATGCCACTAGCTGCCTCAACTAGAATTTTAAAGAAAATAGGAATCTTGATAGTTATCCTACTGACCAACTCAATTTTCCATGTATTATACACGGTCTCATCCAACTCACACACGCTGATTACCTTTCCTTTCGCCGTCAAAACCATGCTTTCGTAACTAACTCAAACTCTATATTTTCTCCCTGACTTCTCTCTTTTAAATTTATAGCTAGAATTCCGTTCCCAATCAAATTCTGATTACTTAGCTGCCAAATCTCATTCTCGACCACAGACGCGAGCCATTCACTGCCTCCATCTTCTATAGCGAACAACAACAACCAAGTTTCCTTCTCGATCTCAATGGTATCAGCTTTTCTGTCATCAACTCGTCCATCATCATTCTTCTTTATTGACAGCCATCACACAACAGTTCATGTCAATCTCTCTATCACAACTTCCCCTTAACATATGACGAAGTGCCATAGTAGTTGCCCTTGAAATGGTCATTTTACCCTTAGTTCTTGTTTTGCTAATAACTTTCTCATATGAAGTCGGAATGACTTCATTTTTTTCCCGTTGGCTTCGTATCTTCTCTTTCTACGAGACGATGATAAGAAATCCCGGATTTGGACGAGTTCCACCTTGTCTTTGGCCCTTCTTCACCTGTTTTGAATGATTTCACCTAATAAAAGATAACTACACAAAAACAAACGTAATATACAATAATTCACAAGAAATATAGCAAATACTAGCATGAAATTGACACTTTAAATATGTAAAATATGCACTTATCAATTGGTAACATACACTTTCCCTTGTAAAGTAGTAGAGGTAGCGGAGAGATGTTGTAATAGGGATAATGGTGTAACCGCCCATTATCCTTGGAAGTTTCTGGAAGAACATTATCTCATTACCTCTTCAACCACTTCAACCGTCACCACCACTTTGTAACTTCCTTGTCATGGGGTGTTGCCACGCTGTATGTTGATGTAACCACCAGACCAAAACCCCATGAATAATCCCCCCATGTAATATGATTTGATGTCTCGTAGGAGTTATTGGAGTCATGACTTCAAAGCCATGAGTGTTGTTGTAAAATAATGCTACTCGTAGATTTTATGTCGACTTATCGTGGTAATGGCTTAGGTAATGGCGCTAGCGACGAAGAATGGTGCTAGCACAAGCAAAGGGGAATGACGCGACAACAACAACAACAATAGGCGCGACAGCGGCAACATTAGGCTCGTCTAGCATTGGCATTTGCTAATGCCGTGACAATAACTATGGCCTATTTAGAGTTTTTCATTCTTGTGAGATTTAATTGTTAGCATTTATGCTTAACTTTTATGCAGTGTATACAGAACATATTCAAGAGGTTCAGCCGTGGAAGTTTGCAACTTGAAATAATGCTTGATGCGACTCTGTAATTAGATGGTATGCGTTTATTAGCGTTTTTATTCGAATATGACATCGCCTCTATTCCGAATATTCTCAATTTTTTTATAATCAGCGTAATCTGATTAATACAAATAATTTGCCTGGATGCATATTAAATTACGAGGGTTTGACCAGGTAAAGCCTTGGAATTTCTCAAGCGCATATATATATATATATATATATACAAAAGAGCTAAAGGATAATTTATCCATGAGCTAAAGACGCATTCTCTGTAAGATAGAAGTGCATATTCATCATTTTGATTCCGGGTCAGAACATTTATTATATTTATGTAGCTAGGCAGAGTAATTTTATAACTCATGCCCTTGTCAAAAACCCACCATCTACACTAGCAAGTCAAAGCTCCTAGCGAGTCACTTTTCCCATTAGAGAAGCGTCTCAGGGATGCATTAGTGTATTTACGCTAAAAGCGCTAGCTTCCTATCTCAATAACATTAGAAGCGCTAGCTTCCCATCTCAAGCAGTACCTTGGTGCTAGCTTCCTTGACCTTGGCGCTAACTTCCTTGACTTGCCTTTGCGCTAAAGGCACTGGCTTCCTTGGCTTTAGCAGCGTCCTAGCTATTGCACTAAATTCCTTGGATTAAAAGCGTCCTAGCTTTTGTGCTAAAAACGCTAACCTCATTGGTTGGTAGCGTCTCAGCTTTTGCAGATAAAGTGTTAGCTTCCTTGATGAAAGCGTTTTCGCCTAAAGGCTAGCTTCCTTGCTAGAAGCCTTTTCGCCTAAAGTGCTAGCTTCCTTGCCAGAAGTGTTTTCCCCATAATTTCTAGCTTCCTTACCATAAGTGTTTTATCCTAGTGATAGCTTCCTTGCCAGAAGCGTTTTCGTCTAAAGTGCTAGCTTCCTTGCCAGAAGCGTTTTCGCCTAAAGTGATAGCTTCCTTGCCATAAGCGTTTTTGCCTCAAGTGCCAGAAGCGCTTTCGCCTAAAGTGCTAGCTTCTTTTCCAGAAGCGTCTTCGCCTAAAAGGGCTAGCTTCCTTTCCAGAAGCATTTTCTCCTAAAGTGCTAGCTTCCTTTCCAAAAGCGATTTTTTCTAAAGTGCTAGCTTCCTTGCTAGAAGCGTTTTCGCCTAGCTTTTTGTCTAAAATGCTAGCTTCCTTTCCAGAAGCGCTTCCGCTTAAAGTGCTAGCTTTCTTGCTATAAGCGCTTTCGCCTAAAGTGCTAGCTTCCTTGCCAGAAGCATTTTCGCCTAAAATTGCTAACTTCCTTGTTAGAAGCGTTTTCTCCTAAAGTGCTAGCTTCCTTGCCATAAGCGTTTTCGCCTAAATGTCTAGCTTCCTTGCCATAAGCGCTTTCGCCTAAGTGCTAGCTTCCTTGTTAGCAGTGTCCTAGTGACGCATTAGCAATCTGCGCCTAAGGAGATAGCACTAGCTTGCTCGCCACTCCTAGAGTGACGCATTGGCATTTTTTCTAAGGAGCCAGCCCTAGCTCTGCTAACTGCTTCCTTTAGAGATGCACAATTCTTTTTCAGCCACTGGCCTAATAGCAATGCTAGCCATATATGGTTATCTAATAAGCCTTCCTGCTTAGGAAGCTCCTCGCAATTTTGTCTTCAAATACTTCCAGAATTAAGCCTTGTCACTTCTAAGTTGACTTCCGGCTATTAAAAAAGCTACGTTACTCCAAAGTTAGTATATGACCACTAAACTTACCATACTTGACACTAATCAGTATGATTACCAATTCTGTGAGTTGAGCAACTTGCCTCACTTACTTAGAAAATCATTGACTTGACTTAGTTCGACTTAATCAAAACAATAGTGGTTCACGACTCCACTATTATTCCACGAGATATCAAATACAACATATGGGGGGATTTTCATTGGAGTATTGGTCTGGCGGTCTACGGCAATCGTGCGTTGTGGCAACACATCCACAGACAAGAAGGTAATAAGTATTGAGACAGTCACGAGACAGTTGAGAGAACAAACAGTAATGGTCATACAAGTCTTCCTTACTTTTCGGACATGTCTCCACTACAATCTCCACAATCGTTACTCCTCCACTTCTTCTCTAACTTCCACCACTTACGAGAAATCAGTGTGTCTTCTTAGAACTATAAAAGACAGGAAGAATAAGAGAAAAACAAGGAAGAAGAGATATACAACATTGGCGATTCATCCCATAGATTATTCATTCTTTTTTACATACTATAATTACTCATCACACTAAGATTTCTCAACCTTCTTTGCTTCCCTCCCATAAGACCTACCCAATATTTTCCACCTTTATGATCGAAGCAGAACGTGAACGGCTATTTATTGGTTTAGGCTCGTCCTGTTCGAGCTTGATCTCTCGAACCTACTTAAAAGTACTCTTGTGTAATATATTGTTTTCACCCTAAAACAAGCACATTTTTCATTACTATTAGTTTTTTGTACTTTTAGCTCCATGATTTTCCAATCTCGTATTATTTCTTGAATAATGTGGTTAGTGAAGGTAGAAATAATGATTAGAGGCAAATACTGTACACTAGGTTGTTAGCTTAATCTGGTTGAAGTTGATTGCTCCCCCACTTTTACTTTCTAAGTATTTCTTTGTTCTTTTTCTAATTTCCAACTCATATTTGCTTTTCATAATCAATCACTTGAGGGTAAGAATTATGTGGTATAATGCATAGTTACTATGATTGCTTGATTTGGGATTCTTGGATGTAATACTGTTTATGGTTTTTTAGTTCAATTTTTTTGAAGGGTTGTTTAATTTTCAGGGTTTGGAATGTGGTGTTGGTTACGAGATATTAATACAAAGAAGAAAGTGCAACTGAAACATATAAAAATTAGTAAAAATCGTTTGGGTTTGCAAAGGAGTGAATAATTGAGAGAACTGTACGAGTCTCTTGCAAAAAATGAAAGTAACCAACAACCAAGAAGACCTTCAGCTTCATTGTCTCCCGAAGATCTTTCGGATACGGAGTGGTATTACTTGGTTTGTATGTCCTTCACATTCAGTTCTGGTCAAGGGTATATTCTAACTTGGTTTTTAGGTTCTTCAAATTTCTGATTGAATATTGTGTCGACCGCTGATTTCAATCCAATGTTATTAGTTTGTATTGTAGGATTTAGTAATTTGAATCTCAAAAGTACTTGTTTACATGCCAATTTACTCTCGTGTTCGTCGTTCAACACTTCCATATGTTTTACTGTATTACATATTGGTTATCCTAGTTATGTGGTTATTATACTTTAACTGAACAAGATTATCGGTAGTTCTGTTATGACTAACGCCCATTCTCATTACTAGTTTGCCATGAAGAGTGTTCTCAACCGGTCAACCTATTTGGCTATGTGATGCTCATTGTACAGACAACAAAGTTTACATCATCTCCACTTGCAAAGGTTGGTGTTCTTTGGATGGTATACTGTTCTAATTTTGAAATCTCAACTAAACTATTATGACTCAAAGACTAACTAATTTCTCTTCTTTGACGAACTTGGTTCTTGATGCACTATTGGACCGAATACAATTACCTTCTGCAGAGTGCCTCCATTATTTTATTTTGAAGTTGTTGCAATTATGTTTAATCTGTGCAATTTATCATCCCCCATTCTTCATAGTGTTTCAAAGTTAGTTTGTATTTTATGTTGCTCTAGGCAGGCAAAACGGTGAAAACGTGAACTAGTTAATGGCTAGTTTTGTAGCTTTTAAGTTGAAAGAAGTTACAGCTTATAATAAGCAGAGAAGGTTTCGTTATACAAAGAACAACCATCATAAATTGATGTAATCCTGGTAAAATAACTTTCTGATAGCCTGTATTTTTAATTGTTCAAAATGCATTAGAGCGACCACAAAGGAAAGACTAAATGGCTAACTAAAGATTAGATTTAGTCGATAGTCGGGATTTATGTGGCGCAGTGGGTCAACGAATTTTAGTGGATAGTCGAAGAAATCGACTTTAACTGACTACTTCTAGTCAAAATTTTAGTGGATAGTCGGTATAGTCGAGCGGGCTCGTAGTGTACCGCTTGATGCTAAGCGGCCTCACAGGAACTCGCCCAGAGCCAAGCGTTATTCTGGGATAACGCTCAGAAACACGGGCGGTAAGCTAATGGTTCGCCTGATCAAGCGTTATCCTAAGGGTTCGTCTAATGAAACAGAGTACTAGGATAACACTCACCACTAGACGTGGCACTAGAGATACGCCCCATCGAAACGGTGTATTAGAGATCCTCCCCCTCCAGGCGATTTTGTAGAACTGCGCTTGTGTTATGGGTGTTACTCTAGAACTGCGCTTGTGTTATAGGCGTTACTCTAGAGCTACGCCCAACACCAGGCGAGCTCCTAGAATGTCGTTGCAAATTTTTTACCGTTGAGTGTACCGTTGTTGAGATGTTACCGTTGAGTTTACCGTCACGTTGCAACGGTTATTTTTTTATACTATATATGGAATACTAATCCAATTTCATTTTACTAAACTCACTCATTACTATCTAGTTAGTATTCGAAAATAATTAAGTTCTTTTTCATTTAATAAGTTTCCAAATCGATTAGAATTATGCCGCCATCAAGACCACGAGGTCCAAATTTTACTACATTTAAAGATGTAACGATGTGTACAATCCATTTGTCAATATCTCAAGATTGTAGTATTGGTACCGATCAATCAGAAGAAAAATTATGGTCTCGCATATTATGTCGATGAAAGAAGCCATACCTTCGATGCCACAACGCAGTTGGACCTCCCTTCAGAAACGATTTCAAATTATTAGTAAAGATGTGGCACTTTTCTTTGCAAAGGAGGCGGAAGTGGAACATGAACATCATACTGGATGGGGCCCCGAAAATAAGGTAACTACTCATTTATTTTTTACCATTACATTAATGATTTCAATTGAATTTCCTCCACTAAATTGAATTTAAAAAAAGATTGCAGAAGTAAAGAGGCTTTTCAAAGAAGCTAACGGTGGGAAAAGTTTTAACCATGAAGAGTGCTACACAGTTATGTTAGATAATATAAAATATTCCAGACGATCGACATTTGTTTTCGATTCATCACAAGCTGAGTCAGATTACGAAAGCGGTGAGGACAACCTGGAAACACAGGACTTAGACGCTTCCAGTGGCTATGAAGACATAGGAGATATCCCAAACACATGTATCCGTCCAATGGGAAAAAAAGAGGCGAAACGACAGAAGACAAAAGGGAAAGCAAAATATAGCGTCCAACAGGAAATGATGGAAAATATTTATAGAGAGCAACAAAAATTCAACGCCAAATATACGGAACAAACACAAATGAAGCTGGCGCAGAGAGAAGCCGAGGCTGCAGCAAAACTAGCTAGGAAAGAAGCACAAGAGGAGTTTTGTATAATGACGATGGATCTCTCCGGGATGGATGATGTATCAAAACACTACATCGATCTTAGGAAGGCAGAAATTTTGAAAAAAAGATTAAACCAATCATAAAGGATTCTGGGAATACCTTAAACCCTTGTGAAGGGCAGTCTTATTAGCATTGTCATATTAAGTTTCAACTTTTATGAATTAATATAGTTTTTTCTGTTTATTTTTAACCGGTATATTTTTATCTTTTAATGTATCATAATTTTATTATAAATTCAATTTTTTTGTTTTTTAAGATTAATTCAGATACAACGGTCTGATTTTACTTTCTTAAAAAAAAATGACCGTTGGCACTTCAGTTATAAAATGAACGTTGTCATACCCTATTCCACCACATTGACCTGCAAAGTCTCATCTTCTGCACAAACAACACAATTGTTGAAAATTTTTCAAACAAAACATACATAATAGAGGGTTCAAGCTCATCGCCAATTAGCAAGTGTTTTCTTTGTATTTCTGCTGGTCATGTTGCCAGAGATTGTCCTTGGGAAGGTAGAAAATGCACACTAACCAACTGCAAGGGGTACCTGTTTCTTAGAAAAGAAAAAAAAACTCGATTTCAACCTTATGTGAAGTGCAACTACTGTGGAGTTTTCATCTGGTTAGATGCTTATGTAGCTTCACACCAAGGTATTCCACCACCCACTCCACCAACTTTACCAGATGATGAAAAGTGGTTACAAGAGAAGCAATTTTACTGTTACTCATGTGGGGAACCTTATCACATGGCTTATAACTGCAAAACAAACCTCTTACCATGCACAAATCCATGTTGTGATGGTAAGGTGAAGCGGCTCACTTCTAAAAAACCTGAATCCATTGAAAACAAATACTACTTATGTCAAACATGTAAGAAGGTTAAGTTTCAATAAATATGTAAGCAACTGTTGGAATATGTATGAACTAAGATAATGTCATACTATTATAACTAGGTAATAAAGAAAATAAATTTGCAACTGCATATTTTTTCAATTTTTACTTAAATTAAACAATTTCTTCTATTCAATTAAACCCGAAAATTATAATTATCAATAATAAATTCAATTCAACTAAAATACCAACAAAAAATTAATCCGAATTTGAACTTAAATTCAACAATTTATTCTGTTCGATTAAACCCTTAAATTATATTCAATTAAACCCTAAAATTATCATTATAAATTAAATTCTCATTATAAATTAATTTTATAAAGTTTAGTGTTATTATAAATGAATTTATACATTATTGTTACCGTTTTGTTACCGTTGTCAACGACTATTTTTTCTGTATTTTCATATACCTATAAATAAATGAATTTATAGCTATCATTCCCACTTCAAATCCACATTTTTTACATTTCATAGAAAATTTCTAATCTATCGTTCTCATGTAATGTCGGGTTACGAAAATTTTAGGCTTAATGCAGAGAATTTTACCCTAAAGGAAGATTTATCCTTATGTCGAAACATAGTCTTACATTATCCAGCAAGGGGTCATGAACGTAGGATGAATGGTTCAATGAACATGCAATGGTTAGAAGATATTCATGCAAACTTTTGTAATGAAACCGGTAACCCCAATAACCGGAACAGAGCAGGGCTTTTTTGTCGATATGTGAAAATCACAAAGGAAGTACTAGAATTTTCTACTTTAACCTGTAAGGTGAATGAAAGAAGAATTAAGAATGAAACTGATGATGAAGTTGTTGCGAGATCTCTAGAGGAATGGATAAGATGGAAACGTTCATATTTCAGGCATCATCCTCATTTCGAGATCCTAAGGGTGATGGAAGAATACAACCCTTTTGTGTTGATTATTCTCCGAAGAGATGAATAACGTCGGCCCGGGCGTCATACGACCTGTTAAAGGTTTGATAATAGGTTTAATTAAATGTTTAAGTGTAACCTATTGATTTAGTATATTTCATCTCGTTTAATGTATGCCTTTCGATTCAATGAAATGATGTTACAAAATAAAGTTACTTCCGGTTACAAAAAAACTCTGAGCTAAAATTTGATAAAAATTCAAAACAACCAAACTCTGACAAAAGTTAGAAAAATATCTCAAAATCGGTTGTCAAAGTGAGGAGTTACTTCCGATTATATTTTGGACTTAATGAATTCGTAGCTTTCAACAAATGTGAACTTTTCTCCTTTTTTCCTGATAGTAATGCATTTTTGCGCGATCCTCTTACACAAGCATAATTATAAAAAAAAAAAAAACATAATTCTTCAAGTTTACTGTGTTGTTATTGGAAGACAAACAACTTAGCTTATGTAAAAGTTACTTACAAATTGTTGGATCGACAATCCTAAATGGGTGGGGTTAAAAATCCGTTGTTGTATAGTTATATAATCAACAATCCCTTTTCAGATAAATTGGTATTTATCATGAATTTGTTCAAGAGATCTTTGGTTAGGATTTCCATATTCTCGAGCATATTGGATATAGATCCTACCCCAAAAGGTTTCAGGTTCAACCCTTCCAACTATGACATCTTCACGTATGGTTTCGTTATGCCAGGTTTTGGTTATAGCCAAGTCTTCGGCTGAATCAAATGTTGCCATGTTTGTAGGTAGAGTTATGAAGTGAATTACAAAGAGGAGATGATTAAATGAAATTTGTAGAGTGTATGAAACTAGGTGTTTTTGGTATTTGGTAGAGAACACAGATGTATTTATAGGATAAAGAGAGAGACTTAACGGCTAGTATTTTCAAAAACTAACTACTTAGCAATTGAGTTTGTAATTTATTATCAAAAAATAACATGAGCTAATAAGTACAGCTAAACTCACTTTCGCAGGCATCGCGGCTACACTTAACATGTGCAGCAAGTCTTTAAACCCCTAGGTGCCCCTAGCGGCCGAGTTTTATCTCGGGAGGGTTTACAAGAGATTTACCCACAAAACCTATCCAGAGGATTTACAAAATTTTAATCGTCACGAAAATCTGACCATAAGTTTTCGATCAAGTCATTTCACAAACGTAAATGAGTATCTTTGTCGAATACTGCACGTCTGCGTTCGTCCATTCTCGTTTGAGAAAGTTCTGCAGTGTCGTGTCTAGAAATATTTACCGGTGCACTGTGGCTGAATTGATCATATTCATGGGTCCACTCACCGGGTAAACGCTCATCCTCCACTATCATATTATGTAGAATGATGACAGTTTTCATTATATATGCTAATACGTCAGGATTCCACATTCGTGCAGGTTGCTTGATTATTGCAAATTGATTTTGCAGTACCCCGAAGCCGCGTTCTACATCTTTTTGGCAAGCCTCCTGCATAGCAGAAAATTTCTGCTTCTTCTGAGAATCTGGATGTTTAATCGACATCACAATAGTAGCTATCTCCGGGTATATTCCATCACCAAGAAAATACCCCATATCGTACTGATTTCCGTTGACAACAAAGTTCACAGGTGGTGCTTTCCCATTTATTAGCTTTGTAAAAATATACGAACGGTTCATCACATTTATATCATTGTTAGAACCAGGCATACCAAAAAATGCATGCCAAAACCATAGATCGTATGACACCAATGCCTCAAGGATAATATTTTCGCTACCTTTGTACGCAGTGTAAGCACCGGATTGAGCCGATGGGCATTTATCCCATTTCCAGTGCATGCAATCAACACTACCAAGCATCCCCGGAAATCCCCTTTTTTTGTTCTCAGCAAAAAGGAGTTGAACATCACGCTTAGTTGGTGTGCGCAAATATTCTTTCTCGTACAGTTGGACTATCGTCTTACAAAACCTACGAGTTGCTTCCAAAAATGTGGTTTCGCCGATTCGTAAATACACATCTATTGCATATGTCGCACATCCGTAAGCTAACATTCGAATTGCTGCAGTAATTTTTTGATGAGGGGTTAATCCAGGAACACCACAAGTATCTCTTTTTTGAACAAAATACTTATTTACACCTACTACATCTCCCAATATACGGTTAAATAATTCTCGCAGCATTCTAAATCTTCTACGAAATACATTTGGAGAAAACGTCGGGTTTTTGCTAAAGTAATCTTTCCATGGAAGTTTTGCACCATCATCACGGCGTATTTCTATTTTGATACGCGTTTCAGGCCAGTTCATACTTGAAACGATTAATCCGGCAGTGACTGCTTGATTATTTAGGCTCATTGCAAGTGAACCTTCATCTGATGAGTACAAACTATTGTTATCATCATCAGACGAAGAAGAAGAAGAAGAATGGGGATTAATAGAAGAACAAGAACCATAGTACTGATTGTTATTTTCATAGAATGCCATTTTCTTTATGATGTTTGTATTTTTGGTTTGCATAATTCATCCTCTTGAGTGTTCAATTTATATGGAAATTAAGATAAGATTTTGAGTGTTGAATTGACAATATACGGTTGGTATTTTAATGCACAAAATAGAGTTATGGGGTAGACATACGCATGGGAGATATGAATTGTCGGTTGACAAGACAATACCAAATGAAAAAATGACAAACGAAAATAATTTTAACTTCTGAATTGACAATACACGTTTGGTATTTTATTGCAAAAAACATAGTTATGGGGTAGACATAGATATGGGTGATATGAATTTTCGGTTGACAAGACAATACCAAATGAAAAAAACGGCAAACGAAAAAATTAAGACTTATGAATTGACAATACACGTTTGGTATTTTAATGCAAAAAACAGAGTTATGGGGTACACATACACATGGGTGATATGAATTGTCGGTTGACAAGAAAAAACTAATATAAATGATAAATTAAACAATTATAAATGTAAGAAAACTAATTTGAAAAAACAATTCAAATCTGAGAAAATAAAAAGTTTAATGTTCAACTAACAATTCAATGCTAATGAATAACTACTCTTCCGCATCATGATTCTCCGACGCCGATCGCGGGGGCATAAATGGAGGCATAGATGGTCTGGCATTATAGTTATTTGATTACATTGTAGATCCCTGACCCATGGTGTTCCACATTGGTGGTGGCATATTCCGAGCATACGTGCCAAACCCACTAGGTGGTGGTTGTTCACGAAAATGAGCAAGATGTGAGTTCAACATGCCAACCTCATTTCGTAGAACCTGTATTTCTACTTCTTTGGAAATAAAAGATTCCATCATATCCTTAGTTTTATTTAATGTAAATTCACGAAACTCTTGGGTAAAATCAGACAACTCTTGAACTAAATCATAAGCCGCGACCTGTGATGAAAAAAATGAAATCAAATTTTGAACCATCATTGTATACTAAAATCAAATTTACAGTGTTTTGTTGTATACTTACGTATGGTAGTTGTTGTGGGGGAGGAATGGGTACATGTTCACGACGACGTTGGATGTTGTGTTTAATACGGTCACCAGCATAACCGTACGTTTCAACCTCCCAATCGACTTTCGTGACATATTTATACAGGTTAGTCACATGTCCCCAATACTCGATATACAGATCATAGTTCACGACACGTACTAATTCACTAGCAGGGACCTGACAGTATATGCTCATCTGCTCAAACACTTCGTCGGTGAAGTTGGAAATACATCTTGGGGGGTTGGTAGGAACGCCCCATCTTAGGTTGTTCTGCCTCCAACACTGGTCTCCGAGATACATGTTATTCTTTATCCAAGAAAAGTACAATAAATAAATAAACCAATCGGTTAACCAAAATGCAAAAAATAATAAAAAACAATCGACTGGAAATAAATTATAAACTCACAGTGCTTAGCCAAGTGAATATTTCCCTTCTCCCAGACAACAGTACAGCTCTCCGTCCAATTTCAGAATCCATGACGTGTTATGCATTTTTCCACGGTTGCCAAATAACAGAGTCTACAGACAACTAGTTCAGATCAGTCCTGGAACGAACAATGTCAATACCCTTCCTCCGGCTGCCCGTCCACCGACGACATCTGGGCCACTCATGTTCACTCTCAGGCGAGGGGTTCCTTGGCCGACAAATACCGAGATATTCGTACCCCCAAAACTATAATATCATGACAACCAATGGTATAAATAACTGAGAAACAAAATAAATAATTTAATAGAATATAAATAACACTAACAAATTTACGTCCAAATTTTGGAAGGGTCCGGCCAATGACTTTTGTCCCCTGCCAGATGCGGCGAGTCCGGAATACAATTTAGAAAATGCAGGAGAACCCTAGT
Organism: Papaver californicum; assembly: GCA_023531435.1. NCBI lineage: Eukaryota > Viridiplantae > Streptophyta > Magnoliopsida > Ranunculales > Papaveraceae > Papaver > Papaver californicum. Next base: position 10,303,221 of record JAJJMC010014301.1, on the reverse strand, counting down.
TATACTGTTCAACTACATTTTGATCCTCAAAAGCAGCTAACCATCCATCATCAATATAGGTTTTTGCATTTGAAAAGAAAAACTGTCCCAAAACATCCATATAAAAGGCTCTGGCCACTCTATCAGCTAGCCTACTATCAACGTTAGCCGCAGTTAAGTTTGTTGATCAAATATGTGCTCAAAAATTTGACAGTAATTCCATCTGAAACCCACTGGCACGGAATACCTTCTCTTTTACAAACCGCGTTATCTTTGAGTTCACGAAATATATGGTCTCGGACATATTCAAATTTAAACTTCCCTGCGTCATACGGAACATGAATACCAACACCAATACTAATTCCTGTCAACATTACCCAATCAAGGGGAGTGAACCCTAACTCACCAAACGAGAAGTGAAATGTGTTGGTCATATCCCAAAATCGCTCAACAATATAGTCAATAAGTGCATGGGATGAATCTACTATATCTATCGACAGTAATCGGTCCCATCCTGCCTTTTCAATAATATATTTGACCCTAGGAGCATATTTAATAATACCTTGGTAGGTCTGAAGGATGGATTTGAGGGAACCACGATGAGAAAACTTGAAATGGGATTCGGTTGAAATACGTTATATTGGTGGAGGCGTGATCCTCAGTATCTTCCACAACTATATAATGTTCTAACCCGGGAACATCGACCGTTTCTTCAATAATACGATCGTCATCTGAATCCTCCACGATTTTAGTCTTCTTGGCCCTCTTCTTTCGGCCTACGAATCTGGCTGTCACACTGCTCGACATCTGTGCATACAATTCATACAACATTGAAAATCATGAGTAATCCCCACAAATGCAGAAAGATAAAAATCTACAATAATCAATAAATCAAGGAATAACATAATTACAAAAGTAATTATCTAATTACATAATCATATGTACCAACATACAAAATTCATCATTAACAAATACTTCAATCGCAATGTCCCAATTGTACCAAATATCATCAAAATTCACCAATTGCAAATTCTTCCATACACATAGTTTTAAAACATAAACATTCCAAATTCCAAAAGTTTCTAGGCAATCTAGTCAATTTATCAAAAAATTAACCACAACCAAACTAAAATTAAACAACAACTTAATCAATTATATCTTCAATTCAACAAATTATGATCAATTTTTTATACCCAATTTACAACAATCATAAACCCTAAAAAATATCCCAATTAATTAATTACAATTTCTAATACCTAATTTCATAATCATATGTTTCATTCCCTCAAAATTATCTCAATTTCATAATCACATGTTTAATCATTCAACATATATAACCAATTTAAATAACAAAACCTAATAATAAAACATACTCTACATTTAATTTACAAAACAAATTTTAATTTAAAACAAAAACAAAAGAAATTAGAAATTACCTTGATTGATTGCGCTTGGATGTTTCAAAATACCTTAAGTGGAGTCAAAAACGTAGGCGAGACGTTGGGTTCTCGTATGGGAAAATCAGTGTGAGATGTTTGTGGGCGGAATAGGGTTTGAGCTCAAATAGAGTTGGGTTCAGGAGGCAAAAATTACGGTTGCTTGGTTTTTGTAGGAAGATAGAATGGGGCAGGCCGCTGGGATTTTTCCTGGAAATCCAGGCGGGCAGCTAGGATTTCGCCTGGAAATCCAAGCGGGGCGCTAGCACACCGCCCATCCCATTCTATACACGGTACCCTCGCACATGTGGATTGTATTCAGGCAGTATTCTAACATTCCGCCCCATCAGGCGGGGTTCTGGGATTTCGCCCGTCTCTCTGGCGTGATCCTAAGACTCCGTCCAAGTACATGCGTTATGCTAAGACTCCGTCCCATATCAAGCGAGACGCTAGGATTTCGTCCCACATCAAGCGTTGCGCTGGAATTTTGCCCGTCCCCCTAAGCGCAACGCTAAAATACCTCTCAATAACAGACAAATTGCTAGGATATCGCCCGACTATACACGGCTATTCTTACACCGGACCAAAGACTAAAATTTTTAGTCTTTGGTCGTTTAGTCTAATCTTTCCCTTGTGGATGCTCTTAGAAGTAGATTCTCCATTCCTAACTCCTAAAAGCAAATATGTCTAGACTTTATATTAAATTATTTTTTAACTCATCCACCTTATCTACCAACCTGTTGATTCCTTTTGTTATCATTTTCCATTATGAATTTAATTATAGTTCAAACCATGTCTCCTGTTATACTATCTCTATAAAGCATCTTCTTAGATTTTTATTGCTATTTTGCTTTGCTAACAAGAACACAAAGAGGTACAGATGTTTGCTTATGATTTTGTAGTTTTAGTTGAATAATATGGAAACTGATGTGTTTCCCTTCTTTGTAAACTGTATAGAACAAAGTCGATAAGGGACCTGAAGTTGGAAAATGTATCTGATTTTGTATAGTTTTAATGGTTTGTAAAGTGAGTTTTCATTATGTTTGAACTGGAGTTCTTAAATTTTCAATGTGGATGTTGATTTAATAGGGGAAACCAGAATTTTTTTAATTGGTTTTGTCAGTTTAATTTACAAATACTTGCACGACTACTGAGAAATGTTATCTAATTTATTTGATTTTATGATTGGGGTTGTTTTGATCTCTTTAAAATAAATTGGATCCCTTATTGCAGACCCTTTGACGAAAGGTTTGTCTAAAGAGATAGTTAGTGATGTATCGGGTGGGGCGGGGTGCAACTTAAGCTCATCAAATAATATTACCATGAAGGATACTCAACCTTACTACTGGAGATCCCAAGATGGAGATTCAATGAAACAACTAATTTTATGGTGATTAATGTGATACTCTAAACTTTTAATTGGGTTTAACCAAGCCCATTAACCAAATTTTACACTCAGAATGTCTAAAATTTTAATACTCAAGTGTCTTTAACACTAGTAAATTATCCCTTAGTAGCAATAATGGGCATGATTATTAAAAGATATTAATAAACAAAAAAATTAGCATGTATGACATGTGGGTAGACATGAGAAGCTAGGGACGTATTTATCTTTATATTAAATATCAATTCTGTCTATAAAAGAAAAACCACTTCCTGGACTTTGTAATTTCAACCATATTTTACTCCCCTCATTAATTCAGACTACTGCAAGACATCACGAGAAAGAGGTTTCTAGTGTTGGCTAGGAAGATGGACTTTACTAAACTCAGACTTAGTTGCTGGTTTTGAGACAAGAAAAGAAGAAATCTTATGAGTTTTTCATGGATTTTGAAAGAATTTAAAACCTAGAACACAATTTCGAGATTTATGTAGTTGTCGTTCAAATTGGCGGTGGAAGGGGGAGATTGAGGTGGAGTTAGAGTTGGTATAAGTTTAAAAGACTTGGTCTGTTTAGATCTGGAAATTTCAGCAACAATTAGATTCATATAAAGGTATCGAATTTCATCAAGACAACATACCCATAATTGATTGTCAAAACATCACGTATAAGAACATTCAATTTACCAACAAGTTTAAGAATCTATGGCAACATAGAGAACAAATTTGGTCATTTGACTAGTTAGCAATTCAGAATTCAGCAAACGTATAGAATTTCAAACATACGTCATATGATATTATTCGGATGTGTAAAAGTCAAATTCGGTCAAAAGTCTTGTTAATGACTTCTGATTCGACAGTAATTTAGAACGACATAAGTACGTGTATAATTTGTTTAGAAATATGAATTCGGTACTGAAAATTCGGCACATACTAAGTTATAGGTAGAGACCTCTTAGCATAGAACTGTCGAAGAATATATGATTTTAAACTTTAAAATGAATTATATATCAAGAATATAAAGCACAATGTATGTATAAGTGGTGGCCTGGATTTCATCTTGGGAAGTTAAGGGGGACAAAGAGTGGTCTAAATTTCGTCTTGGAAAGTTAAGGGCACAAAGAGTGTTCAGGATAAAACAAGGTTGGGTTATAAGTGGTGGCTAAGATCTTTCAAAGGGATACATAAAAATGACTGAGATATGTATTGAGGGGATAAAAGA
>JAJJMC010014301.1:10249912-10299194 GCA_023531435.1 Papaver californicum | reverse complement strand
GAATTAATTTTTCTTTCAATTTGTATTTGATTAGGTTATTTTCAAAACAACTCCGGTATCATCTATCTTCGGCTTGTATATTTTAAAGGGATAACCCAAAGTGACAATCACATTCGATTTGTCCATCTATCTTCGATTTGTATATTTTAGAGGGTTTAAACTTTTCCCTTTCTCTTCATCTGCTTCTGTATGGATTCCGTAAAGCTTCGCTTAGTATTCTATGACCATAAACCCTAGGTCTTAAACGATGTTGGTTACTTTTTAAACCAGAATTTGAAACCATTTATGACTTCGAGTCTCATGTCATCCATACTTTTCACCTAAACAAATCTTGCCCTAATGACATTATCCTCTCTGTAAGTTTCCCTCTCTATGAGTTTAACGTATAAATACATATCTATGTGTATGTTTGGGTAAATATTTTGTAGATTGTCTATTTAATTTTATTGTTCAAGGGAATGGTGATGATGTATTAGTACACAAGATATATATACCTGATTTGGTCTTGGGAGTATGAAAATACATTGCGTAATTATATAATCTGCTTTTCTGGTATATATATTAACTTGGTCACAAAAGTGGTATAATACATAAGTATCTGCCAAACACAGACTCTCTTAAAAGGTAGAGAGTCATACGTGTTTCCCAACCTATCCAGTTAAAGATATAGGCAGGTTAGTCATGAGGATGATCCATGTTTCTACTCTTTAGTATCCATATCAACATATCTATCAAATAGCAGTAGATGCATAACTTTAGAAGGGTGTTATACGGTGTTTATTTATCTTATAAGGCATATCAGAATTTAATAGATATATTGCAAGTGTGATTCGCTGAAGTTGAAAGAAACTTCATTATATTGCTTCAGCATTTAAAAAAAAGGCAAAAGATAAGAAACTTCATTACGTTGCTTCAGCATTTACTTGGTTATATTACAGTAGCTAGCCTGTCTCTCTCCCCTAATAATTACTTTCCATAATCATTCTGTCACATTATTCCCTTGATTAAAGTTATTTAAAAAAAAAACACTCAATGTACGTCCCAATCGTTTCATATTTGACTTATAAGGTAATATCTTCTTTCTTTAATTTATCTTTGTTGTTTTCTTGTTTAATTAACGGAAGTATATTTGATTTATCTTTGTTATTTTTTTGTTTAATTAACGGAAATATAGATGTTATGTTTATTTTGTATTTTGATTTCATTTTGTTATTTATTAATGATTTGTCTTTGTTTTGATTTTGTAGATGAGAAAAGTGTAATTTGAGGGTTTTTAGGGTATATTTGTGTTGATGGTGAGTTTTTAACAAGGGAGAAAATATTCCCTTTTATAATGTTACTTTTCGCCTAGTTGCAAAAGCATAAAATAAATATACAATAATTTTTGAAAAACATCATAATTATAAACATTGTTGTTATCTTACATTTCGCAAAAGAATTGAGAATGCATATTCAGCTCTTGGCTAAACTAGCCCTGTAGCTTTTTAGCATATATATGCACCAGAGAAATTTTAGAACTTTGTGCAATAAAAACCTTGTTATTTCATGTGCATCCATACAAATTACTTGCATAAAAGCAGAATATATTTGCGAATTTGTAAATATTCAGGATAAAGGAAACACCATATCTGAATAAAAGCGATAAGTAGATGTATACCATTTGATTGCAGAGTCGCATCGAGCACAATTTCAAGATTGCCAACTTCCACGACTGAATCTATTGAAGGTGTTCTGTATGCACTGCACAAAAGTTGGGTATAAATGCCAACAATTAAATCTCACAAGACTGAGAAATCCTAAATAAGCCATAGTCATGGTCATGGCATTAGTTAATGTCAATAAAAATAGCATATAGGCAATAGCCCTGATATCAACAAGTACAGGCTTTAGTAAGCACTAACCACGCTCCTAACACGAACACGTCAAACTACGAAGACAATAGAAGGCAACAAATTCAAAAGCCACGCAAAAGCTACACAGAAGTCAGCCAAAGTGGAAATAGATGAGTGAAGGCGCTAACGAAAGCGTGACAACGCAACAGCACTAGCACTAGCACCATCACTAGCGCTAGCGCCTGCGCTGCCGGAAGCACTAGTGCTAGCGCTCCGGTGCTGCCACTCTCCACTCTCGCGCCAAGCTTTTCTCTCTCGCTACGCCTATGCCTTGTTGCTGCCGCGCCAATTAGATTCCGCTTGTGCTAGTACTACTCACCTCAATTACGACTGCAATAGCGCTTACACACGTCCATTATTGTTAGCACAAATTGCTCAATGCAAATATGATACAAACACTTTATTACTGTGCTAAATTCATTAGTAGCATTATCTTACGACAGACTCATGGCTTTGAAGCCATGACTCCACTAATTCTTACGAGATATTAAAATCATATTACATGGGGGATAAAACATGGGGTTTTGGTCTGGCGGTTTACAGCAACATGGTGTAGCACTACCCATGACAAGGAAGTTATAGAGTGATTGGTAAGTTGGAGCAGTTGTAGAGATAGTGGAGTAATAATCCGGAAGATTCTAGAAACTTCCCAGGACGTGGTGGACGGTTATTCTCATAACCTCCACTTCTCCATCTCCCCCATAACTACCACTACTCTACAAGAAAAGTGTGTGGTCTCAAAAGTTATAAATATGATGTTTAGTCAATTCCAAAGACAGAATACACGAGAACAACAACAAGAAAATAATCCACCGACGGAGAAGAGATATAAAATCATTTTCAAGCTCTGTTATTTTTCTATCACAACACAATTCTACAGACAATTCCTTCAACATCCTTTGCTTCCCTCCCCTAAAATCAAACCATCTCCTTTCTTTGTAACATAAGCAGAACAAATACAAATATTTTACTTGTTTGGATTTGTTTTGTACAATTTTGATCCTCGAACCTACAAAAAGTAATTCAACAGTACATTGTTTTGCCTAGAAGTAAATTTTAGGTACAAACAATTTGTTAATTAATCAGAATTTGTGATTAAGGTTTGATTTGGTGGTGGCTTTTTCCTCAATTCAAACTTTCTGTGCTTTGCGTTTGTCTGCTTTATGGATTTATATTTTTTGATTTTATATTATACGATTGCACATTTTAAATTTTAAATTTTAAATTTGTTTTTTTTTCTTTATTTTTTTGTGTTTTGCAGCTTGATTCAAACTTTTGATGCACTAAGTTGATGAATTTTTGTTGGATTTTAACTAACAGGGATTGTGCAAAACAAGTGTATTTGGGTAAGAATATGATTCTTGTCGTTTCAATTTTGATACCATCCATATGGACTATACCAGACCGTTATCCAAACACCATCTTGTGGTTAAGTTTTTCTTAATTTTTCTGTTTGCAGTTGTAATGTTTGACAAAATGTCTCGCAGAGATTAATACTTTTAAAATCGATAAACTTCCGATGGTCTTCAAATGTACCAAATTTTGTATCCTTATAAACCATCACATTGTACCTTTTATTTATATCCTTATTTTTGCTTTTTAGTTCAATGCTAATTAGGTACTGGAATGTTGAGTAGAGAGAACCAGGACATGAAAGGAAATTCGATAAGTAATCCTCTTTTTTTTAGCTCAGTCCATGAATAAAAGTTAAGTATATGTACTTCACCATTTGAGTTCTGTTTTAAGACCCATTTGTAATTTTAAAGCAACAATATTTAAGGTTGTATTGCAAAACGGGAACCAAATTGGATTGTCGGTAGATTTGTTTTCACGATTCCCCATTGTCTTGACTTTGATCTTCAGTTAACAATATTGGTTTTAGTTGTTGAGGTCACAGTTGAGTATATGTAGTTTCACCATTGAGTTCTGTTAAGACCCATTTGTAATTTTAAAGCAACAATAAGGTTATATTGTCAATCGGGAACCAAATTGGATTGTCGGTAGCTTTGTTTTCACGATTCCCCTTTGTCTTAACTTTGATCTTCAGTTAACAATATTGGTTTTAGTTGTTGAGGTCACAGTTGACCTGATTTTGGTTTATTTTACTTTTAATAACATTTCTTAATTATATAAATTGTTGTAAAAATTCCATATTTTCTTTGCTTATTATGTTCTTTTTGTGGTTATGAGATTTAAAATTTGAAATTTTGTGGTTACCAGAATTGAGAGTAAAATCAACATTAATCGATAAGCAAACAATTTATAGATACATTGCACGTGGAAAAATTTGGTGGAAAAATTTAGAAGTAATTTCTGGTTTCAACCTAATGGGGTGGGTAATATGTTGAATACAGAAGAGTGTAGGAAGCTGATATTATATCCTCAGGATTGAGATTTTACTTATATTCCATCATTGTAGTTGTACATATTTAAAAGAGAAACGGATTCATGGTAGCTTTAGAAACAGGGAGTTGTATTGGATCTTATTAGAGAACTTTTGTCTGATTTGTTTAGCTGAAGTCATTTTCAATGCTAATCAAAAAAAAATAAAAATTGCTTTGAAGTTTCTTTGTTTATAAACTACTATTCGAAGTTCATTTGATCATACTACTTGCCATGACAACATCCCAACAACTATCATGGAGTGGATTATAGACCCCCGTGCCGTAATAATTGTTAAAGACTATTTCTTCATTTGCAATTTCATTGATTCATAATGTTTTAGATTTCATTATATAAATGTGCAGTAGACAAGAATATATAATGTTTGACTAAACTTTCTCTTTGGTCATGATAATGAAAATATGTTTCTCATGATGGATCCTTGGCTGCTGCATTAGAATCCTTTGGTTTCAAAATAGTTGTAAATACTGTAGATGACATACTATGAATACATGATTACATAATATGTCAATTGTGTGTGTCTCCGCTACCCGTAGCAAACCTTTTTTGAAGAGCTAGAGAGGACAGTAGCACTTTCGGTGTTCGAAGATTTCTAACTTTTTAGATTGCAGATTTCACATTTATACTAGAAATTATGCAGTTAACTTTTCTCACTTATACCAAACCTTTGATACTTCAGTGGTAACTAGCTGTTTGTATTTGTGTGTTACATTTTAAAATATAGTGCCTTTCATAGTTTGAGGCTTTGAGCATGATTTAATTTGTGTTATGTGATCTGGAGGATGACACAATAGCGTATACATTTACAAATATAACTGAACAATGTGAATGTTGCATGCGACGTGCATACATTGTTATCTTTGTATGCTTTTGTTTATGTTATTCAAGACGAACCTTAAATTTTACAGCTCATGGAGAGGGACTTCAAATTCTTCACTATGAAGTCGGACAGAAATATGAACCTCACGACAAATACTTTCTCGATCATTTCAACACAAAGAATGGGGGTCAGCGGATAGTTATCGTTCTTATGTATCTTAAGAGTCCTACTCTCTTCATTCACATCTTTTATTAGATGCTTTTTTTCTTCCTGTGTAGAACGTCAGAGACTGATATGTTCTTTCTTTTTATTTGTCTACTTTTACAGCTAAACTAAATAAAAACTCGCCTATGCATCAATAAGACCTGCACAAATAAAAACTACAGATGATCAAAAAGTTTAAAATCAACAATTTTTATCACAGAACAAACGAAGACTTGAAAGTGATAAAAAAGAAAACTCACTCGAGCTGTATTCAAATGAGAGAAGCGGCACCAATCGACCTCTACACTTTCGGTGAGCTTAAACTAAATTATTCTTTTGTCACATCTGGCTCTCTATCGTGATCGTTTTTGTTTTGTTACGTCTTGCTCTCTATGAGAGTGAATTGCACAAGTTAGTGACTTGGTGGTGTAAATGTGACGTGCACAAGTTGAGAGTGTACTGCAGCTCCCTTTGGCAGTCCAATGGGCTGATCACATATTAATATGTTAGAATGACGCTGTCAACCCTTTTGGCAGAAGCAATGGAGATCTCCAAGAAGTTACATACAAACACAGAGGGCCACCAAGCAGCGGATCAAGTGGGAAAACATGCTAGGATTGCAAGGCCTCTTTCTTTTGGTTTTAATGCTCTACCTTTTGTTTCCAATGAAGTTGTCTGATCTTAATATGGAACATCATGATGTTACAATAGTGAGCATTGGAGTGTTAGACATCTGTGCTTAAGATAGGAAAAATGCTAGAAAACTTATAGTTTTTCAGTGAGCATTGGAGTGTTAGACATCTTGAAGAAACTGATCCCTTGGCTTGGAAAGATATGCATTTATGGTTACATTACATATCAGTAAAGCTTAATTAGCTAATATGAAAGTGTTGTGCTTTGATTCAAATGTTATTTAACAATCAAATTGTAGGGTCACGGTCTTAACTGTAATTAAAATTTGAGTTTCATTAAAATCAATTGGTGATTAGGGCAATTTATGGAGCAAAATTTCATCCATAAGTCTGTGATGGTCCACAAGATATAGACCAAAAATGCTACTACAGCAAAAAAACATTTCACAAATCAATAAGGTTCAGTAGGTACCCCTCAAATTTACAGGGTCAATGTAGAGTATCCATCCGGACATTGGATGGGTTTTTTCTTATTTGTTTTTCTTCGTCCAGTCACTCAATGATTGGATGTAACAACTTTTTAACTTTATTTTTTAGTTTGAAAATAAATTCTGTTATTATTTGATCGGATGATAATCTTTTTTATTTTTTAGTATATTTAAAATAGAAAAAGATAATATAGATCCAGATTTGCGGATATATATCTAGATTTTCCATAATAGAAAAAATATCTACGAATCCTTGACCATCTCTATATTATCCTTGAGTTGTGGATGTTTTTACATCCACACCATAGAAGTTTCCCTTAAGACTGTAGTTGACCCACCACCGATTTAAGTTTCCACCACCAACTCTACCTCTCCTCCTATTATCTCTCTTGACATATTACAATCTCAATCTACTTCATAGACGCAATCTCAATCAAATTCATAGACGCCAACACACTCGCAATGTTATGTTGGATAAAATTCCTGTAACAATGAGCAAACCAAACAGAGACTAGAAGTGGGTTATTGATTAGAAAAACAGAACACTCAGATAATCACACACACACATAAAGATGGGGTCGCATGTTCAACAGACTGTCCTTAACTCGATATTTATCGGGTACACCTCTAGAAAGAGTGTTGCTATACCACTAGTGATGACAAATCGAATCCAGGCTAAAACCACCTGATACCAACCCAGCTAGCAAAAACTCGTTGGCCCGTTGCGAACTTAACAGCAGAATAAGAAAGAAAAATAAAACTACGTGCGCAAACAAAGCGAGAAGAGGGGAAAAGTCGTCAGGAGTAGCTGCGACTGGGGTAAGGAAAATGAAAATTTTCTTTTTCTTTTATAGGAAAATTTGAGAGAAGAGAATTAAATTGTATTTATGAAAAATCTATTTATTTAATTCCCATAAATTCTCATAAATAATAAAACAGTTTTTAACATTTATTATAGGAATTTAAAATAAAAAACCATTAAGTCTTGATGGCACACGCTGCGCACACGTCGAGCTCACGCCGGTCACTCGTCGGGCACATGCCAGCTCACGCAAAAACACACGCACGCATACGCAAGCTCCACAAGTCAGCGGCCCGCGTGCTTCGGTGCGAAGCACCGCACATGTGTGAGTTTACCCACTATCCCATTCCCTTAGTCCATATCCAATACACAAGTTCTTTCCCTTAGGTGCAACCTTTGTGGTAATATGGATAGACTTCATCCTTGGTTTTTCCAATGTGGGACTAACCAAGGGTTTCTCATTCACTAAGAAGTGAAAAGTGGATTTGTTATTTCCACCCCCAATATAGGCTAGTGACCCTTTGGTCCCATCAAAATAAATTAGGTAACAAAACAATTTTTGGTAATAAATCACCTTTTAATTCTAACAATCCCCCACATGAATGAAGAAAGCGATAAATCAGAAAACCGGAAAACGAGAAATACCTCTTAAGCAATAGGTGTCCATATGGAATTGAACCTTTGCTTAGTGAGAAGTACCGGAACTACTTGATGGACAATGAACGCGATGTCTTGAACTTCCATCGTTTGGTGTAATTCATCAATAGCTCCTTACGCGAGATATCTCTCAAGAGTGCTTTTAAGTTCACGTTGTTGTGTCCGTTTTGGCCCTAGACATATCCCGTTTCTCAGAATGCTCTAGAGAATCAGCTCAGTTTTCGTAGGAAGCGACCCACTTCCTTATTCAGATAGGTGAGTTTGATGTGATTTAGAAAGTGGTAAATAGAGGTTCGATTCTCGAACTTGTGAAGGTGATGATTTTAGAAAATATTCAACTTAACCTAAACTAATAAAAATCAGGAAAATACACTAGAGATGATTTTTAGAAAATATGGGAAAAACCAGGAGTCAGGAATCAGGTAATTCTAACAATCTATGTGATTAATCATGTAATTCTTTTTAACAATTTAATTCAAGTTTGCCAAAAATATGTTTCCTAAAAGAATAATTGTAAATCCTAAGCATGAGACATCAAGAGTAATTAACTAAGCATGACCCATCAAAAGAGAACACAACTATTTAATAAAAACCATTTTTTTCTAATTTAAATCCATGCAAATAATAATAAAAGAATTATAAATAATTATTAGAAAATAATTAAATCACATAAAATTGAGAAAAATACCTTATCCATCATCCCAGTAAATAAACTTAGCCCATGGAGAAGAAAACTTGCTCAAAAGATCTTTTCATTGCTCAAAAAGTTGATTACAAGGTGAAATAATAGTGCAACAGCTGAACAGATACGTTTATAAGTGTTACAGAATAGGGTTCAGCCGTTACAGAAGTGTTTCTAAGCAACAAAGGTTTAAAAGGATAGGCAACAGAAGCAGTTTGAATCAGCAACAGTTATAAGTGTGGCTGAGTCGTCTTCTCAGACGGTGGTAGATGAAGAACACGCCGGCCGGAGCAGCAGCAGGTGGCCGGCGATGACCGGAAATGGCCGGAAACTTACTGTTTCGATCTCTAGGCTTTTCTCCCTGATTTCTTCGGCTTCTCTTCATATATATAGGGTGTAGGAACCCTAGGGAGAGTTCTAAACCTAATAGAACTCTCTAGAACTCTCCAAAATCTTCCCAAATCCGAATCAAACATGGAGTCCTTTTTCCGGCCGGATACACTCCGGGAAACTCGTGAAATTGGTTGTGTGGGTCTTGTATCAATCTCTTCTATCTTGTGGGACAATTTCAGCCGAAAATATCCATGTTTTACCGTGAATCAAAGTGTCCAGTTGATAACAGCATTTTCGTCCGATGAGTTGAATCGGTGATTGACTCGGTCAACTCGGGTTGACCGATTTGACTCGGTTTTGACCCGATTTTGACCGAGTTGACTCGAGGGTGCCCCTTATCCATTTCTAGGGTGCCAATAACACTTGTCCTTGGGTGCCTTTATCACTTTTTGAGCCAATTTTTCCACAAATCTTTATTCTTCTAATGTACCTGCAAAAGCAATAAAACACGTAATAGACACAAAATCGAATACTAACTCACTAGAAATTAAGGTGTAATTTAGACACTAAAATGTGTCTATCAGAGTTCTATCAAGAGTGTTAACTGCTACACCCCATTTCAATCTTAAATTGAAACTATAGAACTCATTAAGACTTTACTATAAGTCATCCTCACATGCAGTCACACTATCACGTCTACACCATAGGGAAGGGACAGAGAAAATAATTCTCTGATAGTGTTTAATTTTTACCTGCCACAAATTAGTTGTCTCATTCAAAACCTTGATCTTGGGATGTCCAGTCAGCAAGGTTGAGTATCCTTCATGGCAAGTTTTAATTGATGAGCTTAAGTCCCATCCCCCTCGATGCATTAGTAACTATCTCCTTGGACAAGCCTTTCGTCAAAGGGTCCGCGATATACTCCTTAGACCTCACAAAGTCAACAGAAATAACGCCATTCGAGATTGGTTGTTTTAGAGAATTGTGTCTTCTCCGAATATGAATGGATTTTCCATTATAATTGTTATTTTTAGCATTAGTTGTTGCAGCTTGACAATCGCAGTGTATAGATATAGCTGGCACAGGCCTATGCTAGTGAGGAATGTCTTCTAAAAAGCATCTTAGCCAAGCGGCTTCCGCTCCTGCTTTATCTAACGCAATAAACTCGGATTCCATAGTGGACCGAGCGATACAGGTCTGATTGGAACTCTTCTAAGACACTGATCCACATCTTAGAGTGAAAACGTATCCACTCGTAGATTTAGACTCCTCTGAGTCTGCTATCCAGTTTGCATTACAATGTCCTTCAAGGACTTCAGAGTATCTCTTATAAATCAAACAAAGTTTAGAGTGTATTTTCGATACATTAACACTCTAAAAAGTACATCCCAATGCTCCTATCAAACTGGTTATATTTTCTAAGTACAGATTCAATGTAATGAGATTGACTAAGACTATATCTATTAGACTCTCTTCTAATTTTCATCCCTAGATTACATCTGAGGGACCTAAGTCTTTCATGTCAAGGTTTCATTCAACATGTTCTTAGTGGAATAAATTACATCTATGGTTGTATCCAGTATAAGCATATCATCAACATACAAACATACAATCACACAGGCATCATTGACAATTTTAGTGTAAACACACTTGTCAGATTCATTTATTTTAAAATCCACTAGAGAACATTACATGATCAAAATTTTCATGCTCTAAAAGATTTTTTCTATTCTAAATATTTTTCCTCTTCTAGGCTCAACTTCGTCTTCCTATAGAAGTATTGTCTGACAAGTAGAAAGGACATCTAGGGGATCAATACATATCATGCGAGATTCAGATTTCAAAGGAAAATAATTTTTCCAATGAACATAACATCCCTAGATTCCATATTGGTATTCAGACCAATTTCTAAAATATCAGAACTCACAACCCTAACCTTATGTAGTGTGTTCAGGATATCCTACGAAGACACAATCAACAGTTTTGGGGTCATATCTATGTCCTCTTAGGTGGAGGAATAAAAACCTTAGTCAAGCACCCCCACATTTTTGAAGTATGCAAAATAGGGTTGTCTGCTTTTCTGTAATTCATTTGGAGATATATCTGATCCTTTAATAAGTACTTTGTTCAGGACATAGCAAGCTGAGAGGACGGCCTCCCCCCACAAGTTCGCAGGTAGTCCTGAACTAATTCATGGTTTTATCATCTCCTTAAGGGATTATAATTTCACCTCTAGTTTGAACTGAGTTCAAGTCAACTAGGTCTGAGGAATTAATTCCAAGGGTTTAGAATTTTTCCTGAACATTTTCCTTATAAGACATTTTAGCATATTTTAATTTATGCATATTTAACCTTTATGTTTACTTTCCAAATTAAATTAGGGAATGCAGCCTATGCTCGCCAGATTAATCATTGAAAAACATGACCAAGTCTGTCATGTCAAACATTCAATAACACACAACCATAAAAGGAATCAATTTTATTTATTTAAATTGAGGTTACATTTAATTTGTAAAAAACCCTCTGTCTTATATCTCTTTTCTACATAGTCTTTACACTGAGTTACACTATTTTTCCCAGATTCATGAAAGCCCTTATCATCTAATATACTACAAGATACAATAATTTTACAGATATCCGGAACATGAACAATTTCTTCAATGTGAGAGTTTTGCCACAAAATGAGCTTCAGCCCAACTTTGCCTTTTTCCCCAACATGTGCTGCGGACGAGTTACCCATATAAAGCTTTTCTCCTTCCCCTACCTTCTGATAGGAGGTGAACACATCTTTGTTTCCGCGGACATGCTTGGTGGCAACAGATTCTACCCACCAGTCTCTCACATTGGTTACCAGATTGACTTCATACAATGTACCAAAAAACTTGTTCTTTTGATTTTTTATAAAGATTTAGCATTATTTTATTTTATTTCTCTATAAATAAAATCCTTACGATTTCTATAAAATATTGCCTTATAAAATTATGAATATGATTTATTTATAATCAAATAATCAACACCCACGCATGCTTTATGAAAAATCACTTCAGAGCATGATAGTAACGTTCTATTATGTGTCTTGATTTTAGTGCATTCAAAGTAGTGTAAAAATTTTAGTGCATCTCAACGTTTCATCAAACGTGTCCTACGATTGTTAAATTTAGTGTTTAACTGTTTTAATAATATCAAGACAGCATGCATACGATTCATATATTTAAAAATATATTATGATTATAATTAATAAATCATAACTGTATATTTTGATTATCGTTGCAGTCGCTACCACTATTTGAGCAATAATAGTTGCCCCTTAAGCTATGGGCTTTCCATCAAATCTTTGCCGAAGAATGCAATTGGCCCAGACCCATATCATCAGCTAGAATGCACCCAAAACCACCTCTAAGACTTAATTCAAGCCCAAACAGCAAGCAAACCCGACGCAACATTCTTAAGTTTCAAGCCCAACACATTAACAACTTAGATAGGTTGTAACTTTAAGTCCAAGCCCGATAACACATTAACCCTCTAATTCTTCATAGTTTACTCCATTTTAACTTTAGTGCCAATAGCTGTCATCTTCTCTTCTCTTATCACCGTAGTAGAACGCCATGCAGCCTCTCTCGCCCCATCAGTTGACGTTTCATCTTTTTCATAAACATTAATGTCCTTAAATGGAGCCGCAACAACAATTTCTTTTTTCATAACCATTAATTGCTTTGAATGTAACCACAAAAGCAATTCCATTACGTTGCTTTGAATAACCATTATGTTGACTAGTGCTGCACTTGATGACCTGCTCGGTGGGTGATTGAAAACTTCTTCCTTGCCGAGAACAAAACCATTTTTTTTTCCTTTGGTTATTATAAAATTCAACAAAACGACATCGAAGTAAAATCCTTTCGCTGGTTTTCAAATCAGACTCATTCTTCCCTTTTGACCCGCAATAAGAGCATTTCCCCTGTAGATAGCATGAGTAATAGACAGCAAGAAGAAACATTAGTCCCACCTGATTCCTCCGAACCAACTTCTAACCGTGAATAAGTCTCGGTTCCAGATTCAACCGACCACAGATTTTTTGGAAAGTTTCTTCAGAAGAGAACCTTTTATCAGTTAGAGGTTCAACCATTACCAAACGAAGAAAATTTTATGGAGAATTTAAACTTTATGAAGATTAATAGAGATCGAATTCGACTACATGGATTAAGCCCTCCAATGCTTCATTTATTGAAAAGAGTAATTCTCCATCATCATCTGAATCAACTTCTTTTACCATTTTCTTAAATTCTCATTCTCCGAATCCTCTGATTCTTATTCCTGTTTATTTTGATTTTATTGTTCTCAAAAAATGGTGATTAAATCATTACTGGGTAAGAAAAAGAATCGGGAGAATTCAATGGGGGAATTGTCATCAGATCTTCTTAATTTTTCTTGGCAGTGTGTTTAAATTGCCTAGGAATTAGAATTAATCAAGTTTTTCAATGAAGGTCCAAATTTGATAATCCAAAATCTGAAACTTTGGCAACCCATTCTCTGCCTTGAATTCATTTCTTCTATTTCTTGTTCGATCTATCTCGCCCACTGTTGGAACTTGTGTATATATGTGTCCAGGAAGAGATCCGAGAAGATCCTGTCTTCCGAGTAGCGAGACTATGCTGCTGCAGAACTTCACAATTTTCAGGTGCTGTTTTAACTCAATAAGGAGACTCGGTTCTAGTTGGACTTCCAAATTATCTTCTATTTTCTGTATAGTTTTGCTCTTATAAAAAATTCATGAATGACGTAATAACTTCGTGTTTCCATTGTTACAAAAATAAAAAAAATATCGAGTTAAGATTGTTGGATAAAATTCCTGTAACAATAAGCAAACCAAACAGAGACTAGAAATGGGTTATTGGTTAGAAAAACAGAACACTCATACAAGCACACACACACAGAAAGATGGAGTCGCCTGTTCAACAGACTGCCCTTAACTCGATATTTATCTGGTACACCTCTAGAAAGAGTGTTGCTATACCACTAGTGATGACAAATCGAATCCAGGATAAAACAACCTAATACCAACTCAGCTAGCAAAAACTCGTTGGCCCGTTGCGAACTTAACAGCAGAATAAGAAAGAAAATTAAAACTACGTGCGCAAACAAAGCAAGAAGAGAGGAAAGTCGTCAGGATAGTAGCTGCGACTGGGGTAAGGAAAAATAAATTTTTTTTTTTTCTTTTATAGGCAAATTTGAGAGAAGAGAATTAAATTGTATTTATGAAAAATCTATTTATTTAATTCCCATAAATTTCCATAAATAATAAAACGGTTTTTAACATTTATTATAGGAATTTAAAATAAAAAACCATTAAGTCTTGATAGGCACATGCTGCGCACACTCGTCGGCACATGCCAGCTCACGCAAGAACACACGTACGCATACGCAAGCTCAACAAGTCAGCGGCCTGCGTGCTTCGGTGCGAAGCACCGCACTGAGTTTGCCCACTAACCCATTCCCTTAGTCCATATCCAATACACAAGTTATTTCCCTTAGGTGCAACCTTTATGGTATTATGGATAGACTTCATCCTTGGTTTTTCCAATGTGGGACTAACCAAGGGTTTCTCATTCACTAAAGTAAAAAATGGATTTGTTATTTCCACCCCCAATATAGACTAGTGACCCTTTGGTCCCATCAAAAATAAATTAGGTAACAAAATAATTTTTTTAATAAATTATTTTTTAATTCTAACATGTCATAGTCGCCTCAAGATTGCTGCAGAAAGAATCGGACCCTTGAATTGATCAGCAGGTACTAGGAACAATTATAGGATCGGACCCTTGAATTGATCAGCAGGTACTAGGAACAATTATGTGCGTCACAGGGAGTAGAAAGATGTGAGGACCTAATTCAAATATGATGTATAAAAGAAATGATGGCGCCATCTTAAAGCGTTTCTCCCACTTAAAATACATATGAATCTAGATGGTATGAAAATTGAAGCGGAATTATCTATCTTTCGAAGGAAAAATAAAAATGACAAAACACCTAACAAATGATGGTTGAAGACTTGAAGTATACACCCAGTTAAGTTCTCGGAAAAGATAATATTTATAAGGTTATTTTTTTAGTGGAGAGGAGATTAAAGTTCTTAGCTTAGGTGGTTTTCATTCTATGGTGCGAAAATACTAAGGGTATGTTTGGTATAATTTTTAAAAACTGTTTTAAAAATTATTTTTTAGTGTTTTTAAAATATATCATTTTTTTTTTGTTTTTATTTTTTAATAAATTTTAAAAAGCTGTTTGGTAGGACTGATTTTAAAAACATATTTTTTAAAAATTAGTTATAAGTTAAAATTGATAATTCAAAAATTAGTTATAAGCCTTTTTCAAAATAACTTAAAATTATTATAAGTTTGCACAAATATTTCACACATTACAACATTCATGTTTCAAGGAATACAAACAGAAAAGTGGACATATATTTGTGTACATGAAGCATAAAAACTAGCAAAATGTGTGAGCTGACGGGCCAACAAGGCTTTCAGTTCATATGGATAAGAAGTATCAAAGCCTTGAAGCAAAGATATATAGTGAAGTACTGATACCGAAATGAAATGAACCGATAATAGGTTCAGCAACACTTGATTACCAGCTGCACTAACAAAAAGTGTGCATTTGAATAATTTAGTTACATCTCAGAAGGATCATTTCAAAAGTGAGTTTTTGCAGATGTAACAATTTGTCCATTATCTCACATACTTCCAGTAGTTTCCCTACTCTCTTGAGCTACACACCAAAGTGCATTAGATATATAACTTGCCACTATGTAAGTCACATGTTGAATTTCCTATAAAAAAATCCAAACATTGAGCCTTATAAAAGACTCCGCTCCCAAGTTCGGGTCTCTTTGTTGAACTTCAAAAGATTTGAGGTAATAAAAGAATTGGCTACCGTTTTAGCGAAGAATACATTAAGATTGAAGTTGAAACCTAACAAAGATTCAGAACCGAAAATAATAAGATAACTAGGGTTGGATCTGTTGCTTAGAAATCTTGTAACAGAGAACAAACCAAACAGAAGTTTGAAAATAGTTAAGGGTTAGAAAAAACCGCAGCAGACTTCAGACAAACACACGCATAGAAAGATGGAGTCGCCTGTTCAACAGACTGCCCTTAACTCGATATTTGTCGGGTACACCTTTAAAAAGAGTGTTGCTATACCACTAGTGAGGACAAATCGAATCCAGGATAAAACCACTACCAACCCAGCTAGCAAAAACTCGTTGGCCCGTTGCGAACTTAACAACAAAATAAGAAAGAAATTTTTTTATCTACGTGCTCAAAACAAAGCAGGAAGAGGGGAAAAGACGACAGGATAGTAGCTGCATCTGGAGTGATTGAAAATGAATTTTGTTTTTTCTTTTATAGGAGAAGAAGGCTTTTCATTTTTCAAAAGGTAAGAAATATTTAATTCAAATAATTTAATTCGAAAACTTTAATTAAAATTTTTTTGAATTAATTTGATTTAATATCCATTAATATAAAACGGTAGAATTATTTATTGTAATAATTTTAAAATCTAAAACCGTTGGATCTTTGATGGGTACACGTATGCACTCGCAGGCACACGCCTGGCACTCGCAGGCACACGCCGAGCTCACGCTAATGGTCGCGCCAAGGCTCACGCCGAGGCTCGCGCCAATGGTCATGCCAAGGCACACGCAAGCTCCGCAAGCCCGCGGCCCGCGGTGCTTCGGTGCGAAACACCGCACATGTGTGCATTTTCCCACTAGCCCATTCCTTAATCCATATCCAATCCACTAGTTCTTTTTCTTTATAAAGAACGTATGTGGTAATTAGGATAGACTCCATCCTTGGTTTATCCCATGTGGGACAAACCAAAGGTTTCTCATACACATATAAGCGAAAAGTGGATTTGTTATTTCTACTCACAATATAGGCTAGTGACCCTTTGGTCCCATCAAGATAATTTTGGTAACAAAACAATTAAATTTGGAAATAAGCAATAAATTCACTTTTAATTCTAACAATCCCCCACATGAATGAAGAAAGCGATAAATCAGAAAACCGGAAAACGAGAAATACCTCTTAAGCAAAAGGTGACCATATGGAATTGAACCTTTGCTTAGTGAGAAGTACCGGAACTACTTGATGGACAGTGAACGTGATGTCTTGAACTGTCATCATTTGGTGTAATTTATTTATAGCTCCTTACGCGAGATATCTCTCAAGAGTGTTGTTAAGCTCATGCCGTTGTGTCCGTTTTGGCCCTGGACATATCCCGTTTCTCAGAATGCTCTAGAGAATCAGCTCAATTCTCATGGGAAGCGACCCATTTCCTCATTCAGATAGGTGAGTTCTATCAAGAGTGTTAACTGCTACACCCCATTTCAATCTTAAATTGAAACTATAGAACTCATTAAGACTTTACTATAAGTCATCCTCACATGCAGTCACACTATCACGTCTACACCATAGGGAAGGGACAGAGAAAATAATTCTCTGATAGTGTTTAATTTTTACCCGCCACAAATTAGTTGTCTCATTCAAAACCTTGACCTTGGGATCTCCAGTCAGCAAGGTTGAGTATCCTTCATGGCAAGTTTTAATTTATGAGCTTAAGTCCCATCCCCCTCGATGCATTACTAACTATCTCCTTGGACAAGCCTTTCGTCAAAGGGTCCGCGATATTCTCCTTAGACCTCACAAAGTCAACAGAAATAACGCCAGTTGAGATTAGTTGTTTTAGAGAATTGTGTCTTCTCCTAATTTAAATAGATTTTCCGTTATAGTTGTTGTTTTTAGCATTAGCTATTGTATCTTGACTATCACAATGTATAGATATAGCTGGCACAGGCCTATGCTAGAGAGGAATGTCTTCTAAAAAACATCTTAGCCAAGCGGCTTCCTCTCCTGTTTTATCTAACGCAATAAACTCGGATTCAATAGTGGACCGAGCGATACAGGTCTGTTTGGAACTCTTCCAAGACACATATCCACATCCTAGAGTGAATACGTATCCACTCGTAGACTTAGACTCCTCTGAGTCTGCTATCCAGTTTGCATCACAGTAACCTTCAAGAATAGCGGGGTGTCTTTCATAACTCAAACGGTAGTTTAAAGTGTATTTAAGATACCTCAACACTCTGAGAAGTGCATCCCAATGCTCATGTCCCGGATTACAGGTATACCTACTTAGTCTACTCACAGCATAGGCAATGTCTGGTCTTGTGCAGTTCATTAAATACATCAGACTTCCTATGACACGTGAATATTCAAGTTGCGAGACTCCATTGTCTTTGTGTTTGTTGAGTTTGCAAGAAGGGTCAAATGGAGTACTTGCTGGTTTACTATCAAACTGGTTAAATTTCTTAAGAACTGACTCAACATAATGAGATTGACTAAGACTGAATCCATTAGACTCCTTTCTAATTTTCATCCCTAGGATTACATCAGCAGGACCTAAGTCTTTCATGTCAAAGTTCTCACTCAACATGTTCTTAGTGGAATTAATGATTTCTAAGGTTGTACCTAGTATAAGCATATCATCAACATACAAGCATACAATCACACAGGCATCATTGACAGATTTATTGTACACACATTTGTCAGCTTCATTTATTTTAAATCCACTAGAGAACATTACATGATCAAATTTTTCATGTCATTGTTTCGGTGCTTGTTTCAAGCCATATAAAGACTTTTAAGTCTACACACTTTGTTTTCATAACCCTTCACTACAAAGCCTTGGGGTTGGTCCATATAAATCTCTTCATCTAATTCATCATTTAGGAACGCAGTTTACATCCATTTGATGTATTTCTAAGTTATGAATTGCAGCGATTGCAATTAGCATCCTAATTGAAGTAATTCTAGTGACAGGTGAATAAGTGTCAAAGAAATCTACACCTTCTTTTTATTTATAGCCCTTAGCTACTAGTCTAGCTTTATACTTTTCCACAGTTCCATCTACCTTACGTTTTCTCTTGAAGATCCATTTACAACCTATGGGTTTGCACCCTGGAGGTAAATCTACTATCTCCCAGGTTTCATTATGAACAATAGAATCCATCTCACTAATAATGGATTCTTTCCACCATGGAGCTTCATACGAAGTCATGGCTTTTTATAGGTTTGTGGATCAGTTTCAACTAAACAGGTTATGAAGTCTGGTCCAAAATATTTTTCTATTCTAAGTCTTTTGCCTCTTTTAGGTTCATAAACAGGTTCATCTTCTTCTATCGGTAAAATATGGATAGAAGAAGGGTCATATAGGGGATCATCACATATCATGCGAGATTCAGATTTCAACGGAAACATATTTTCAAAAAATATAGCATCCCTAGATTCCATAATGGTGTTCACACCAATTTCTAAGTTTTCAGAACTCACAACCATAAACCTATAAGCAGTGGTGTGTTCGGGATATCCTATGAAGACATAATCAACTGTTTTAGGTCCTATTTTAGTCCTCTTAGGTGGAGGAATAGATACCTTGGCTAAACACCCCCACACTTTGAGGTATCCATAAGAGGGTTGTTTGCCTTTCCATAATTCATACGGTGATTTGACTGATCATTTAAGGGGCACTCTGTTCAGGATATAGCAAGCTGAGAGGACGGCCTCCCCCCACAAGTTCGTCGGTAGTCCTGAACTGATTAACATGGAATTCATCATCTCCTTAAGGGTTCGGTTTTTCCGTTCAGCCACTTCATTAGATTGTGGTGAATAAGGAGGAGTTACCTCATGAATAATGCCATGTTGTGCACAAAAGTCTCCTATAGGGATTACATATTCACCTCCACGGTCAGTTCTAATGGTTTTAGTTGTAGTGTTCAATTGGTTTTCTACTTCTAATTTATATAATTTAAATGCTTCTAAAGCATCATGTTTTCCTTTAAGCAAGTAAATATGACAGTATCTAGTACAATCATCTATGAAAGTGACAAACCATTTTTTACCACCTCTGGTTTGGATTGATTTCATATCAACTAAGTCTGAGTGAATTAACTCTAAAGGATTAGAAATTCTGTGGACATTTTTCTTGAAGGGCTTCTTTGCATATTTTGATTCTACACAAACTTCACATTTATGTTCATATTCCAAATTTAATTTTGGAATGCAGCCATAGTTTGCCAATTTGTTCATTGAATTATAATTTACATGACCAAGTCTACCATGCCAGATATTCAATGAGACAACGACATAAGAAGAATCAACTTTATTAATTTCAACAGAGGTTACAGATAATTTGTATAGGCCTTCAGCCTTATAGCCCATTCCCACAAAATCCTTTCCCTTAGTGATAATCACTTTCCCAGACTCAAATACAATCTTAAAGCCCTTATCATCTAGCACACCACTTGAAACGAGATTCTTGCAGATGTCTGGTACGTGTAAAACTTCATTCAATGTGAGGATTTTCCCAGAAGAGAGCTTCAGCGAAATTTTTCCTTTTCCTGCAACCTGTGTTGCAGATGAGTTACCCATATAGAGTTTTTCTCCTCCTCCTACCATCTGATAGGAGGTGAACATGTCTTTACTTCCGCTGACATGTTTAGTAGCTCCAGAGTCTACCCACCAGTCTCTCACATTGGTAACTAAGTTAACCTCAGACACCGTGCCAGAATACTCATTTTTACTACTTTCAACTAAATTTACATTTGTTTTCTTAAAATTCGCATCTTTGCGTTTTCTACAATGAATTGCCATATGGACAGACACACCACAAACATAACATGCTCCCTTAATTTTACCAATAGCAGATTTTGGTTCTTGAATGGTACTTTTTCTTTGTGGGCCAGGCTTGCGCTTGTTGTGGTCCAGACTTAGAGTAGAAAATTTGTGTTCAAGAACGTGAGCTTTGTTTGACATGTCTCTTGCAGAAGAAACATTCTTGTCCTTTGAACACAGCAATTCTTCAACTTGGATTTTCTTGCCCAATTCTACCATGGAAATTTCACCAGTTTCATGCCTTAGTCTTCTCTTGTATTCAGCCCAGGAATTTGGCAATTTTTCAATAACAGTAGAAACTTGAAATGTTTCGTCAATAACCATTCCTTCAGCAATTATTTCATTAATAATTTTTTGCAGCTCTAGAAACTGATCAACCACTGATTTATCATTCATCATTTTATATTCCAGAAAACGTGCAACCAGGAATTTTTTACTTCCTGCTGTTTCTGCTTCATATTTATCTTGTAGTGCAGTCCATAAATTGTAAGCATTAAAATTATCCTTAGCATTGTAAAAATCATATAAAGCATCTTCTAGGCAGTTTAAGATATGATTTTTGGCCATATAATTACTTCTCTTCCAACTTTCTAAGTCCTGTAATTTTTCAGGTTTATTTAGAGACTCATCAAACGGCTTCAGAACCATATCATCTAGCATGTGGAAACTCAGGAAAAATAACATTTTTGACTTCCATCTCTTGAAGTCCTTTCCAGAAAATTTCTGAGGTCTGTCAACATCAGTCTTCACCATTGTTACAGAAGTAAAATTTTCAAAATAAACGAAATATCGAGTTAAGATTGTTGCTTAAAAATCCTGTAACAGAGAACAAACCAAACAGAAGCTTGAAAATAGTTAAGGTTTATAGAAAACCGCAGCAGACTTCAGACAAACACACACACAAAAAGATGGAGTCGCATGTTCAACAGACTGCCCTTAACTCGATATTTGTCGGGTACACCTCTAGAAAGAGTGTTGTTATACCACTAGTGAGGACAAATCGAATCCAGGATAAAACCACCTGGTACCAACCCAGCTAGCAAAAACTCGTTGGCCCGTTGCGAACTTAACAACAAAATAAGAAAGAAATTTTTTTATCTACGTGCTCAAAACAAAACAGGAAGAGGGGAAAAGGCGACAGGATAGTAGCTGCGTCTGGAGTGACTGAAAATGAATTTTGTTTTTTTTCTTTTATAGGAGAAGAAGGCTTTTCATTTTTCAAACGGTAAGAAATATTTAATTCAAATAATTTAATTCGAGAACTTTAATTAAAAGATTTTTAAATTAATTTGATTTAATATCCATTAATATAAAACGGTAGAAATTATTTATTGTAATAATTTTAAAATCTAAAACCGTTGGATCTTTGATGGGTACACGTATGCACTCGCAGGGTCGCGCCAAGGCTCACGCCAAGGCACACGCAAGCTCCGCAAGCCCGCGGCACGCTAGCCCATTCCTTAGTCCATAGCCAATCCACTAGTTCTTTTTCCTTATATAGAACGTATGTGGTAACTAGGATAGACTCCATCCTTGGTTTATCCCATGTGGGACAAACCAAAGGTTTCTCATTCACATATAAGCGAAAAGTGGATCCATTATTTCCACTCACAATATAGGCTAGTGACCCTTTGGTCCCATCAAGATAATTTTAGTAACAAAACAATTAAATTTAGAAATAAGCAATAAATTCACTTAATTCTGACGGTATCAAATGATACTCCATGGACAACGCACTATGTAAGAAAACCATACAGGGAACAAATGCTACTCCGTTGCTATGTATATCAGGATTTAGAATTTAAGTTTCAATCAAATTAACAAGTAAACACAAAAAAAAAAATTGAAGGGGATTACTTACGTTAACTGCAAGAAACTCATTCCATTGTTCGTCAGATGCTACGACATTTTGTTTGATCGGACACCATCGAAATTTACTCTTTCGTTTTAGCTCAAGAAATCTTTGATACTCAATTCTCATAATACCGAGTCTATAATCTATTTGCTTTCTTGAAAACTCTTTATGAGTCTTTTGAGATATTGCATCTGTTACTACCTTCCACACTTCATTCTCCCATGCATCGCCTTGCTTCTTACCCTCTGTGGCTTGATCAACTAACGTGTCAAGAAGAATATTATCTGTGGTAGTGGTCCATCTAACAACTTTACCTTTCCCCTCATTATGAACCTTTGAGATGGTCTTAGTCGGCTAGTTTAAAGCTGTTGAAATAGACAAATGAGCAAACGTGCATAAATAACAACTATACTGATAACCATCAAACAATATCATATTGGCAGCATAAGGATAACATTAATTTCATATCTTAACAGTCATTTGTTAACAATATGACAAACGAGAAATATGAATTTTTACCAGTCGTTAGTTTCAACTGTAACCCTACAAAGACATAACACATTCTAGTAAAATCAGCAAACATCCTATAATCAACATTGAACTCATCTAGCATGTTCTGCACTACTTGTCGATTGGCTAAATTGTGCATAGACAATATTAATTGACAAAACAATGTCAGCTCACAGGGTATGACATCCAACCAATACCCTGCTTAGGCAACCACCTAAATGCAAGTGGCGTTTCAAACCTACCCTTCCGCCTATGGCTCAAACCACACAGGTTTTAAAATTCCGTCCTGCTTCTTACTGTCCATCTGCAACATATACGACTTAAATTTTAAAAATGATAGACACCATGCCCTTTTCATGCGAGCTGCACACATTCTGCTGTGGCATTTGGGTTTCACACCCTAAAACCACCAGATCATGGCATTCGCCGTAAAGGGTTCATCATCTGGCAAATGCGGACTCCCTATCAAGGTTACCTCTATTTAGCATACATGCTCAATTTTGCTAGACATAGCATCCCCATTACATGCATCTAAAGGTATTAAACTTCTAGACATAATCCGGAATGCTCTAATAGATTCAAACCTATGGAATTTCACAACCCAATGTGAGAAACCCAAAATCAATTCACAATTATCCTAATCAAATTACAACAAAAGATAGAGACAAATACTTACAATGTTTGTTTGACACTCCATCAAAGATGACCCAACTCAGCCTTTAACCTTAACTTCTCTGCACCCAAATCTCTGTTGGAGAAAATGAACTTGTTATGTTTTTAGTCTTGGTGGGAATGGATCTTAGGACCAAGGGGTTACTAAGGAAACTAGCTTATTTTTCACTTTTGTGAATGAACCTTTAGTCCCACATTTGAAAAACAAAAGATGATTCCGCTCCTTATTACCTAAAAAGTTGCATCTAAGGGAGGGCCCTTAGGGGTTTAGACACTTTTTTGGTTGGGGGAGGACTAAGGCTATGGGCTAGTTGGAGCAAACATACTTTTCGCACCGAAGCACGCAAACATAAATTTGATGAATGCCATGTTAATTAGTTCAGGACTACCTGCAAACTTGTGGGGGGAGGCCGTCCTCTCAGCTTGCTATGTATTGAACAGAGTACCCTTTAAAGGATCATACAAAACTTTTATATGAGTTATAGAAAGGTATACACCTTCTTATGCATACTTTAAAGTGTGGGGGTGTTTGTCTAAGGTTTCCATTCCTCCACCTAAGAGAACCAAGATAGGACCAAAAACTGTTGACTGTGTCTTCATAGGGTATCCTGAACATATTCTTGCATATAGATTTATGGTTGTAAGTTATGAAATATCTGAAATTGGTGTGAATACAATTATGGAATCTAGGGATGTTGTGTTCTTTGAAAATATTTTTCCATTGAAATCTGAATCTCGCATGATATGTGTTGATCCCCTAGATGTCCCTTCCACTAGTCAGACATTACCTTTAGAGGAAGATGAACTTGAATTTGATCCTAGAAGAGGTAAAAGATATAGAACAGAAAAATCTTTTGGGCCAGACTTCATAACATGCTTAGTTGAGACTGATCCACAGACTTATAGAGAAGCCATGAAGTCTTCTGAAGCTCCATGGTGGAAAGAATCTACCATTAGTGAAATGGATTCCATTATACAGAATGGTAATTGGGAGATTTTAGATTTAACTCTAGGGTGTAAACCCATAGGTTGTAAATGGATCTTCAAAAGGAAACGTAAGGTAGATGGAAATGTGGAAAAATACAAAGCTAGATTAGTAGCTAAAGGCTATAAAAAGACAGAAGGTGTAGATTTCTTTGATACTTATTCACTTGTTACGAGAATTACTTCCATTAGGATGTTAATTGCTATTGCTGCCATTCATAACTTAGAGATACATCAAATGGATGTAAAAACAACTTTTCTAAATGGTGAATTAGATGAAGAAATTTATATGGACCAACCTGAGGGATTCATAGTGAAAGGTTGTGAAAACAAAGTTTGTAAACTGAAAAAAAAATCTTTGTATGGTTTGAAACAAGCACCTAAACAGTGGCATGAAAAATTTGATCATGTAATGATTTCTATTGGTTTTAAAATCAATGAATCTGACAAGTGTGTTTATACTAAACTTGTGAATGATGCTTGTGTGATTGTATGCTTGTATGTTGATGATATGCTTATACTTGGTACAAACATGGATGTAATTAATTCCATAAAAACCATGCTAAATGAGAACTTTGACATGAAAGACTAAGGCCCCGCTGATGTGATCTTAGGGATGAAGATTAGAAGAAATTCTAATAGATATAGTCTCAGTCAATCTCATTGTGTCGAATCTGTGCTTAAAAAATATAAGCAGTTTGACTGTAAACCTGCTTGTACTCCGTATGATCCTTTTTGTAGACTCAAAAGAATAAGGGTAATGGAGTTTCACAACTTGAATATTCACGTGTTATAGGAAGTCTGATGTATTTGATGAATTGTACGATACCAGTCATTGCTTATGATGTGAGTAGGTTAAGTAGGTATACCTGTAATCCAGAGCAGGAGCATTGGGATGCACTTATTAGAGTGTTAAGGTACTTGAAGCACACTTTGAACCTTTGTTTAAATTATGAGAGATACTCTGCGGTCCTTGAAGGATTTTGTGATGCTAACTGGATATCAGACTCAGAGGAGTCTAAGTCTACGAGTGGATATGTGTTCACTCTAGCATGTGGGTTTGTATCTTGGAAGAGTTCCAAACAGACATGTATAGCTCGATCCACTATGAAATCGGAGTTTATTGCGTTAGATAAAGCAGGAGAGGAAACCTCATGGCTAAGATGCTTTTTAGAAGACATTCCTCTTTGCCATAGGCCTGTTCCATCTATATCTATACATTGTGATAGTCAATCTGCAATAGATAATGCTAAAAACAGCAACTATAATGGGAATTCTATACACATTCGTAGAAGACACAATTCCCTAAAATAACTAATCTCAACTGGCGTTATTTCTGTTGACTTTGTGAGGTCTAGGGAGAATATCGCGGACCCTTTGACGAAAGGTTTATCCAAGGAGATATTTAGTAGTGCATCGAGGGGGATGGGGCTTAAGCTCATTAAATAAACTTACCATGAAGGATACTCAACCTTGCTGACTGGAGATCTCAAGATCAAGGTTTCGAATGAGACAACTAATTTGTGGTGGGTTAAAGGAAACACTATCAGAGAATTTCATTCTCTGTCCCTTCCCTATGGTGTAGACGTGATAGTGTGACTGCATGTGAAGGATGATTTTTAATTAAGTCTTAATGAGTTTTATAGTTTCTTAAGATTGAAGTGGGGTGTAGCAGTAAACACTCTTGATAGAACTCACCTATCTGAATGAGGAAGTGGGCCGCTTCCTATGAGAATTGAGATGATTTTCTAGAGCAGTATGAGAAATGGGATACGTTCAAGGCTAAAATGGACACAACGGCACGAACTTAACAGCACCTAGAGAGATATCACGCGTGGAAGTTATTGATGAACTACACCAAATGATGGCAGTTCAAGACAACGCGTTCACTGTCCATCAAGTAGTTCCGGTAATTCTCACTAAGCAAAGGTTCAAGACCTTATGGACACCTATTGCATATAGTGGTATTTCTCACTTTCTGATTTCTGATTTTTATCGAGTTTTCATTCATGTGGGGGATTGTTGGAGAAAATGAACTTGTTATGTTTTTAGTCTTGGTGGGAATGGATCTTAGGACCAAGGGGTCACTAAGGAAACTAGCCCATTTTTCACTTTTGTGAATGAACCTTTAGTCCCACATTGGAGAAACTAAAGATGATTCCTCTCCTTAAACCTAAAAAAGTTGCATCTAAGGGAAGGCCCTTAGGGGTTTAGATACTTTTGTGGTTGGGGTAGGACTAAGTCTATGGGCTAGTTGGAGCAAACATACTTTTCACACACGCGCGGTGCTTTGCACCGAAGCACGCACGCTCGGGCTCGGGTGCGAGTGCGCTTGTGTTTGCGGTTGCGGTTGCGGTTGAAGCTTGCGGCTTGCGGGCTTGCGGACTTGCAGACTTGTGGACTTGCGGACTTACGGCTGCGGCTGTGGCTATGGCTGTGGGTGCGGGTGTGACTGTGACTACGGCTGCGGGCTTGAGTGTGTGTTGCGGGTGCAGGCGTGGTTGCGGCTGCGGGCGTGGTTGCGGCTGCGGGCCAACAAAGACTTACCTTTTTTGAACAGAATATATTTTCTTAAAAGAATTTAAGACTAAATTAAATTTTGTTTTAAATGTGGGGGGCGTCTGACCCGACGAGATTTTAGCTGAATTAAAGAGAGAATTATTCTTGACCGTTTTAAATATTATGTTCGTGCTTCATGCACGGAATTGATTTTCAATCAATAGCCATTCAAGCTACTCTCTTCTTCTCCCTATAAAAGAAAACGAATTTCTTCATTTCAAAACACTCCAGAAGCAGCTACTATCCTGTCTTCTTTTCCCCTCTTCTTGCTTTGTTTTGCGCACTGCTTGGTTATTTTCCTTCCCTCTAAATTGTTGTTGAGTTCGTTGAGGGTAACTAGTATTGTGCTTATACTCGGGCAATTCTATCCTGGAAACATCTCCGTTGTTGGGGTATAACATCTCTCATTCTTGAGGAGTACCCGTGGATTATTGTGTTAAGGACAATTTGCTGAGCAGGTGGCTCTGTCCATTGTGTTTGTATTAATCAGAGATTTTATTAACCTTAACAACTTCTTCTGTTTAGTGCTTTCTATTGTTGCAGAACCAACAACCTCGTGTTCATGTTGACTTCAAAAACATATTCGAACTCTTGGTAAACCACCATCGGAACCATGGCTAGACGGCAGTTGGAAACTGATTGCTAAGAAAAGGTCGTTCAGACCTTTAAGTAAACACATTGGGTGCAGTTTACTAGTGATAGAGATACAGATGCATTTGAGTTTTTATCCCTTGTTATCTTCTTGCCTGCAATTATTTTATCATTCACAACAAACCCAATCTAATTCATCACAAAACCATTCATTAATTTCATGCCAAACCCATGGTAGCAAGAATTCTTGTTCTTCACTGACTCAAACTCAAAACCTATTTTTATAATTCTTCTCTGTAACATAAATCAGACCCATTTCTTGGCAACTAACAATCCAGATCCACTTCGAACTCAAACCACAAACAAACCCGTTGAAACTCTGTATCAACTCTGAACGCCAGCAAGCTTCTGCTTCTCCACTGATTTTCTTCTCGGCAGCAAATCCTCCCCAGATCTCACAACTTCTTAGTACTTGTTGTAAAAACGAATCCACCACAGACCCATCTCGAGCTCAGTTCCTAATTGATTTCCAACCCAGATCTTCTTTCTTTTCTTCTACAGAAGGAGAAGATCGAAGGTTGTTTTGTCAGGGAAAGAGGCGAGAGAGAAGAAAAACAAAACACAAAAAACGATTAATTATCGTTTTCATTTTTTTGTTTTTAAAAACAGAAAACCCATAAAAAATGTTTTTTAAAAATACCCTTATCAAACATGTTTTTTCCCTTTTTTTATTTTTTCTATTTTCAAAAATAAAAAATTGTTTTTAAAAATCATACCAAGTACACCCTAATTTTTCCTATAATTCGTAATTGTTTTTCTTTTGCAGTCTTATTGATGATGAATAAACAAGTTAATTTGTCATCATCTAGCGGCACATTAAGGAAAAACTAAACTGATTGGTATTTTTTTTCCTTTTGACGTGGCCTTAATATTTTGTTTGTAATCTTTAAATATGAAGCCGCAGCGAGGTGAGGCGGAGCCGGCGTTAGTCATTCACTATTTTCCAGAAAACTTACTTTTAGGCGATGTATTGACCACCCATACCAAACAACAATTAGAGACTAAATTTGAACTGACACATATCCCAATTGGGTAAAATTATAACTTATAAATCAATTGATGTGGTTGATCCATATTTGTTTAGGAAGAACATAAATCCAACGACTATGGTTTATCCAACGACATAATATGGCTGGTCGGTCATAGTGATACAAGATTTAACTGTCCGTGTAAAAAGTAAGCAAAAAAAGTATAAAGGAATAAACTTAGCCTACTTTTGAGGTTCCTTCTATGACAGACACCCTAAAACCGGTGATTGGTATATCTTTAATGCTTGATTACTTTTTTTAATTGTTTACATTTCTTTGATCTTAAATCTTGAATTAATTTTGTTACTATTGGTGGCCTGGGATTAATCTTGAATCCATGTTCATTTCATATTTTTCATCTATGAGGTTTTTTTTCTTTTTGCATTTGTTTTTATTGTATCATGTGTATGTTGTTTGATTGCTTTCCCAATGCCTATTAACACTAAACTTTATAGTTACGACAAAACTAAATATATATATAAGTAGCACAATACGAATTTGGGGATATGACACAATGTGGGGATATGACACAATGTTGATACATGGTGTCAAACTCGGCATGCTAAAGAATTCGATTACTAGGAAATAGTATACTTGATTAATACCCCAAGTAAGCTATAGTGCATATTTATTTTGAGAAATTTTGTTATATTTACCACCTTTTCTTGCTCCATATTTTGGAAAACTTCTGTGCATGATAAGTATAAGTTTTCTCTGGATAATAGTTTTAACAATGAAACTTTAATTTTTAGCACTCAACTAAGGTGAATAACTTTTTTCTATAGGTGTTATCCTCTTAATAAGCCAACATGAATTGTACACTGGCTTTAAGCATAATAAAGATGCAGAGAATGTGGATTGGGTTGTAAGTTTAGTTGCATACCAGATTATAAGTGGTCCAATAGTTCTTTATAAACTTGGCATAGAGAAGGGAAAGCATGTTGACGCATTTTACGGGTACTGAAGAATACTTTTCATTTAAGTAACTTTTATTGTCTTGATTGTGATTATTGAATCGCAAACCACCAGTTTGGTAATAAACAAATTCACAACAGTAGTGCTTAATAAAAGATATTACCGATATAAATTTAAAATGATGAATAATACTAGGTTGTTCATGGTTGATTCAATAAGTACATATGAGTTGTACATTTTCTTTTGTACAAGTATTTATATAATTTTGAAGAGTGTAATGTATGCTCGTGTCATTACGGTACGGGTTAAACCCTAGTATCTATTTTATAAGGGAACATGGTTTTTGTGTTGGGACATTTTCGGCCCTTGATTTTGGCCATCTACGGCACAGATCGATCAATTCGTAAAACATATAGTCTTCCGTCGGATCATAGATATAAAATCAAAGTATATATTCGTCTGTTGATTCCGTAGATCTACGACCGAGATTTTATTATTTTTTGACGGTAAATATTATACCGTGGCCCGGGACAAAACTAACCCTAGCATAGCTACTGATCCTAAACACAGCTAACCTTAGATTAATCAAACTCTATAATCCGAAACAAACCTCTGCTCTTCGATTTCTCTACGGTCTACTCTTATGTTATAAACTCTACCAAGACATTCATAGAATCCTATGATTTACCGGGTGGTGTTGGTCGTGACATATATAATCCTAGAATGAGGCCGCAAATCAGCCTTTACCGGTGGAGAAAAAGGTCACAATGGTTCGAGATGGACAGGGAACTTGCTACCGAGATAGTCTTTGACCGTACATTTTTCCCACTTTTTGGAAAATTTTGCAAGTCTTCGTGTAACGGAGATGAACATTATATACCAACCTTTTTAAACATCAATAAGGCGTTTTCAGAGAGGAATTAATATAGAACATTGACTTGGGTTGACTGGGAAAAAGGAGGTCATCATCCAACTAAGTTCACGAGAAAAGATGTTACAGTTGAAATGTTAGAGAGATTGAGAAACGGTAATGGAACCAAGTGCGAATACAATGGGAAAAAACAGATATTTACCACTTATTTGAAAGAAAGTTTATACCAAACGTTGAGATTTTCTCCAAAGTTGATGGGTTTAAATTGATTTCATAATTCTTTCCATAGCATGTGCGCAACTGTAATATGCGGATCACTCATTGATCACATAGACAAAGTCATGTATAATCTCATTCATTTTAATTTATTTATTTGCCCTTACATGTAATCGATTAATGAATTTTGGGCGTTAAGTTTTAATTTAATTCCATTCCATTCCCTTCTTTTATTTAATTTCTATTTTGTTTTAGATTTATGTAATTTAGGAAAAATTCCCTTCTTTTATTTAATTTCTATTTTGTTTTAGATTTATGTAATTTAGGAAAAATATCGAAACCCTACGGATGGGTATCATCAGTTGCCATTATTAACTAGGTGCTGGACTATAGAAAACACAACAAAATGGTTTTGGATGGGTTGATTTGGTCATAAACCCCCATTAATTTGACCAGACCAATAAAACATGCTCCGACTAATCTAAAGGTTTAACTCCTGGACCATAAACTTGGATAATTTGATACAACCAACAAAGTATCGGGGGCCACAGATCCCGCTAATTTATAATAGGTTCATCTTCCTAAATTTTAACTTAATCACGACTAATTTTAATATTAATCAGACCAACAAAACACCGGAGCCATAAGCCCCGTCTAATTTATAGGCTCAACTTCCGGGCCGTAGGCACGGATAATACCTAGATTTTATTATTTTGAATGGTAGAGATTATGTCACGGCCCGGGACAAAGTTAACCCTAATCTACCATTAATCTTAAACACGACTAACCTTAGGTTTACCATAACTAAGTATCCTAATATAATTAGATTTCTTAATCTAACTTAATTTCCTAATTAAAAATGACTAATATTAATACAAAATATTAATTTATAAAAAAATTTAAAGGGTACGACCGTCTAATTTGACCCGATCAACAAAACACCGGCTAATCCTAAACACGGCTAACCTTAGGTTTGTCATGACTAAATTTTCTAATATAATTAGATTTCTTGATCTAACTTAATTTTCTAATTAAAAACAGCCAACATTAATATCAAATTTTAATTTCTAAGAGAATTTAAAAAGTACGGCCAGGGCCGTAGACCCTGACTAATTTGACCCGACCAAGGGTAATCTATAAGCTCAACTGTCGAACCGTAAATCCGACTAATACCTAGTATATATATATTATATACTTTGTAAAAATTAAATAATGTGCAGTTCATTGGTTCACAGTCCAGTTAATGAGTGAGAAGTCAGATGATACAATCCTCTTGATTTGATTTTTGTAAAATATTTACCAAGTTGGTTATATGAGCGTGTGGAAAGAAAATCTAGTAACGAATTAAACGGTCGTTCTATTTGCAAATTCATATAATTCACGAATCGTTTGGTAAACCCATATAAGACGCGAACGAGGGTCGAAGTTGGAGTAATACTGTCATTTAATTCGGTCCCGAATCATTAGGTAAAATTCACGAATGATTCGCATATAATACGGCGAAATTACTAACTAGGGTTCTTTGTCTAAATTTATAATAAAGCTCTGCAATATGAAGCTCTTCAAAATATCAGGGTTCTCGCCAAATTTGGAATCACTAGTCATCAGTCAAGTTTATTACATTTCTCAAATTTAATTGTCACTAGTATTTAACCCGTGCTACACACCGGGTACGTACCATAGGAATTGGCCTCTATTTGGTGAGGTGGGCTTTGCCCCGCACCCATCTCAGAAGGCGTCCCAATTAACAACTGCAATATATAATCAAAACACCAATTATCATTTAGTAGATTAACAATTTGACCCAATTTCAACAACTACGTTTAAAGTGTTGGAGATTAACAAAATCCTCTTAAATAAAATACTTTTGAAAAATCATACCAACCTTTGAAATCAGTAAGTAGATCATGACATTTCCAACATTAGTACTTTAAGGATAATTGGCAAGTCTAGAATTTAAATCTGCTACTCAAAGTAGCACTACAACTACCCTTAGTCTTGCTACATTCTAGAATACATATGCAACATCTCTTGTTTAATCAATTTTTACAACTTAAAAGTAAACAACCAAAGTCAAAATAATATTATACTTCAAAACCTTAATAATGGCTTCAAGTTCGGTGAAATCCTGTTTGTAGTCACCCTCTATACACTCCCCACATGCCTTACTACATATCATATAATTGCGTTCAAAAATCACATTAACTATATAAATTATTAATATTTGATATTATAGACACAATATTTTTTGATATTAATATAAAATAGACTGTCAGCTCTAAATAATGCAAAACATATGAAGTGCTTCCTATCGAAGATGAAGTAATCAAGGAAATGCACTTATATTTCTTTCTTCTGAAATCATATACTTGTGTTAAGAATAAAACGGTCAACTCAACTGCTTCTCCAGGCTCCAACTCCCTATAGTTTAGATGAAAAGTCACACTCACTACATAGTTGTATCAATATTTAATATTAGTAACACTAAAAAAAATAACATTAATATAAAATAGATTGCGAACTCTATATAGTGTAAAACATATGAGATGCTTCTAATCGAAGATGATATAATCAAGGAAATACAATGATATATCTTTCTTCAGAAATCATATACTTACGTTAAGAATCACACGACCAACTCTAACGTTCTTCCAGGCTCCAACTCCCTATAATTAAATGAAAAATCAGTCACTATAGAGTTGTATCAATATCTGATATTAGAGACACTAAAAAAACACTTTATTAATATAAACACTGGTGGAAAAGAGAAGTAAAAGCAATGACCAAACAGGTCTAAAAACGAGTAAAAGAACAGATTAAATTATAGTTAGGTCCGTTCTACAGATTAAATTATAGTTAGGTCCGTTCTACTTTTGTCGTATACCAAAAAGGTCGGATTCCATATGGGCTTACATTTTCAAAATTAGAACAAGGCTTACATTTTCAAAATTAGAACAGATTTTATCCGTCTTACAGTAGCTCGGTTAACATCCGGCCTTTATTTTAAATTTATTTTATTTAAAAAAAATGAAACTGATTGCTGAATCTAAAACTAATTACAATTATCATTAAGACAAACAAAAAATTGAAACAGAATGATAATTATATTAATAACTGAATTCATCTTCCAACTACAACAAATTACAACCACTCAAAGTCCCAAATCTGAAAATAATTACAACACTTGAAAAATCTAAAAAGTATCTATGTAGAAAAACTACCAAGATAAGTTGATCCTAAAATAAATAAACCAGAAATCAAAGAACATAATGTGTACCCAGACATCAAAGAACATGTGTACCTCTAAAATAAGCAAAAACATGTGACTAGCTCAAGTACAAACCAATTTACTTATTGTTACTGATGACAAATTTTAAAGATGGACTAGCATTTGGCTGGGGACAACAGAAGTCCACAATGGCATGAATAACGAATAATAGATTCAATGTAACTAAATTTGAACACTAAGCAAACACTATTCATTGGTTCTACACAACTCAATAGACCTTGACAAAAAGAAAGATTTGAAGGAGTGGACTATAGCAGTGAATAGCATGTAAGGTGAATAGTTAAATAAAGACAGGAAAGTAGATTCAGATCAGCTCATCAAACCTATTCCATGACCATCGAAAAGCCTCCTTAATATAAGAATATTAAGATATAGTCCAAAACTAGTGGTCAAACCACCGAGCATATATAGCATAACTCCTAATATAGGTTCATGTCGCCTTCCTTAAAAAAAAATCCTGAGTCAAAAGATACACTTATCGAGGAATACCCAAGATTAACAGCTGAAAGAATGGAAACATAGGAGAACTACATAAAAATCTGCAATGGGGTAGACGAGGAAGTAGCCGATAAGAGCTACATATAGAGAACCACTTACCTGTACAATCAACGCATAACAATCATTAATTAAACTATGTTCTAGGGATATTTCATGTAAACTAGAAGATGGTAACATAACCGAGTTGCAAAACTTACCAAAAAATGAAGTTGTATGGAAGATAGATTGAACCATGTTCCCACTAAGATCTAGCGATTGTAAGGTGCGCAAATATTGAAAATAAATTAGTGCATTATACAATAAATAGTCTGTCTCAAGTGTGAATTCATGAGGTTATTAAAAACAGTATAAATATAAACAAGTTTGAAGACAAAAATGCTAGAGCAGAT
Source organism: Papaver californicum (assembly GCA_023531435.1). Classification (NCBI taxonomy): domain Eukaryota; kingdom Viridiplantae; phylum Streptophyta; class Magnoliopsida; order Ranunculales; family Papaveraceae; genus Papaver; species Papaver californicum. The sequence goes on along the minus strand of JAJJMC010014301.1, from coordinate 10,264,112 downwards.
GATTGGAAAGATGGAAATAAGAACCCGCGAACTTGTTAGGTTATTCCTTGGAAAGTATAACTGAGTTTCTGATCTCAAAATTCAGGATAAATTGCATAAGGAATGCACAAAAACTCAATGTTAACAGGAAGCTATAGTAAATGCTCTACGAAAGTCGCATTACACAGATACATGTGCAAAAAAGGATTTTGCAGCTCTAAGTGCTCAAGGCTTTACACCATTGTTGCAGGGCACAATTTAAACTACAGTCAAACCAAAGATACTTCTCTAACAAAATTCTCTCATTTGCACCATGCAAAACTTGCCCGTTTCTAAGATAATGGTACTAGAAACTGCAAAGATAGAATTCATGTCAATGCAGTGATGTTTTAGTATGATACTTATTTCAACTTCTATATTTTAATTTTTATTGCAAACCAATGAGCTCATTTGCTACTGATCTCGTACCAATTCTGGTATAAAACCCTTTTTGGTACTAATACAATGTTCAGAAGCTACATTACATGATTCAGTAGTAGGCCTTCTTCAATAAACTACGTTTTCTAGATCTCTCTAAATTAGTAAATTGCTATAACCAAAATAGTAAACACAAAGTTAAGACAATCCTAAAACTAAAACATATCAACAATTAGTCAAAAAATGGTATTAAGTTTCCACATGATCAATCAAAAAAACCATTATTCTTAGTGGTTTCTTACTTATTCTTAAGATTTATAACTGGCAAAAGATTCGGCATCTAGAAACTGGAAACTTGCAGAAAAAGGCAATGACGACAACTATGTACGTGTATTCGACCATTTGTAACCAACAAGATGGCATAACAATCCACTGACTCCAAAAGACATTTAGAATAAAGATCAATGAATTAAGATCAACTAAGGACCTTACTTCTGTAACAAGATCCACTACATAGAGAATCAAGCACAGTACATAGCTATGGATAACAAGATAACAGGTTGTAAGAGAGAGACCTTTTTAACTCTGTTTTCTTTGCCAAATGCATAGTTGACTACTTTTGGTACCTACAAATCAAACAAACAAGAAACTGATTAGATGAACAAAACAGCTTGATCTTCCATAAACTACATGAAAAAAATCATAAATCAAAGAATCAAACAAAAAGGAATGAAATCTGCAAAAACCTTAATTTCAAAATCATAACTAATACTCAAAATTGGTACCCAGAAGTTTGTAATCTATACATCAGAAAAGATTCAAAACTCCAAGTACAACACTTTTTTCTCAATCTACTTCTTCCTGCTTCTCTGGACTAATCTTCCCTGTATCTGAAAAAACACAACCTAACTCGTTATAAATCCCACAAATCTGTTGTGTAGAGAATAAAGAGATAGTTTGCCAGAGATTATGCAGGAGAAAATCAAATTTTAGGTTCATAAGAAATTCGGGTTATTGAAATATTGAGTTTGATTTCTGAAAGATGCTTTTTTGATTTATGAGATGGGGGTTTATGATAGATAACTTTTGAAAAACTCGGTTGATTTAGAGATCTCGATTCAGAAAAAAGAAGAAGAAAAAGAAAAGGGGAAAATGAGATTGAAATCAAAACTCCAGGTATTTGGTGTAGGTGGTAAACAAATCAACGATTTCAGTGAATAGAAAGAATAAAGAAGGGAGGCTTAGAACAAGGGATTGATCTGGTAATGGTGATGGATTTTTTTTACAAAAACGATGTGGGATTTTTCAGCACACTGTGGGAATAAAGAGGGTTATATGTAGGACTGATTTTCTTCATATTGTCTTAACCTTGACCGCGCTTTCTAGATGCAAGGGTAAATTTGTATAATTTAAGTGTACATAATAGGTCGGATTATTAGTGAGGAATCCTTTTTCGACTCTGACTCTCCCATTTCAGTTGTTGCTTTTCTTTCGGTTAGCTGTTTCAGTTTTAGCCACTTATATTTTCGATATTTTTCTTTTATTTTCATCAAATGAATGACATTTTCTTCTAGAAACCCTGGTTATTTTTAGCATGATATTAGGGAATTTCATTGCTATTACTCAAACAAGCATAAAGCGTATGCTTGCATATTCATCCGTAGGTTAAATCAGTGCCACAAAGAAAGATGGTGGCAGCAAATAGTAAACGTTCTTCTTCCGCCTCTCAGATACAATGAGGCGATTCATGTGAACTTGCTGCAAATGATCGCATTTAGCGCATTGCCTTAGATTGGAGGATATCTTGCCTGGACTAATTGATCTTGTAGATCTGTCTTTGTCGCTGACGTTCGTCAAGCAGGCCACGTGGATTGGCCAGGGTCTTCTTCTACTAATGAGACCTCGATCCCGAAGCCAAGCTTTATTTTTTCCGCATTTTTACTTGTAAAAGAACAGAATCCAACAGAGTCAACCTAAGCTCGGACCAAGTCAGTTCTTTTACGAAAGACCCAGTCAATTCTAAAATGCTCATTCTCCACTAGTGAAAATAGACTGCAGACCTAAATAGTGCAAAGAATATGAAGTGCTTCCCGTTAAAGAAGATGTAATCAAGGAAATACACTGATATATCTTTCTTCATATTTCAAACATGTTTTCTAACTGCCATCGTGAGATATTTCTTAATTTCCTCGCTGCAAGAGACACCCTATATTAATGTGATTAATGTAGTGAAATAAACAAAAAGCAAAAAACGTAAAACCCCATCAAAATAAATAGGAAAAAAAAACTTACCCCAATTCCCATTCGGTTCAAACTGAAAAACCTTCGGACCAACGAACTCATAATGTTTGATATTAGAGATACTAAAAAAAATTATATTAATATAAAATAGATTTCCAACTCTAAATAGTGCAAAGCATATGAAGTGCTTCCCATCGAAGATAATGTAATCAATAAAATTCACTGATATATCTTTCTTCAAAAATCATATACTTGTGTTAAGAATCTAGCGGTCAACTCAAGTGTTCCTCAAGGCTCCAACTTCCTTTAGTTAAATGAAAAATCACCCTCACTATATAGTTGTATCAATATCGGATATCAGAGACACTAAAAAAAATGATATTAATATCAAATTGATTGTCAAATCTAAATAGTGCAAAGCATATGACATTCTTCCCGTCGAAAATGATGATATCAAGGAAACTTATATATCTTTTTTTAGAAATTAATATAAAAATCAGAAAAAAAATGGAACAAAAATATGTAATCACCATTAATGAATAACAATATGGAGTACTCTTTTCTCACCGGCAAATCAACACAAAGATAGAAGATAAATCATTAATGAATTAGAACATGGACTAAAATAAAATAATCAAAAACCAAATTAACCATACATAAAAAAAAAAAAATTTAGGGTTGCGAGATGTGAGAGAAAAAAAGAGGTAGAATGAATATAACTATTAATGTATTTCTTATATATATATATATATATATATATATATATATATATATATATAACCTACCACACAATAATATTATCATTGGTTAGTAGACAAACATAGGTAATAGAATTGATTATAGAACATGAAAATATTGTATTTTACATGTTTTCTGTTCGTTTTAGCTTATACAAAACACGGTAATAGAAGTGAGTTAAACAGACCCGGTGTAGGAATTGGCCTTATCAAGGTTGCCAGCTCTAAATAGTTCATAGCATATGAAGTGCTTCCCGTTGAAGATGATGTAATCAAGGAAATGCACTGATATATCTTTTTTCGAAAATCATATATTCGTGTTAAGAATCAAACAACCAACTCACTGCTTCTCCAGGCTCGAACTCCCTGTAGTTAAGTGAAAAATAACTCATTATGTAGTTGTACCATTATTTGATATTAGAGGCACTAAAAAAATAAAATGACATTAATATAAATATATTACAAACTCGCAATAGTGCAAATCATATCAAGGGCTTCCCGTCAAAGATGATGTAATCAAGAAAATGTATTGATATATATTTTTTCAGAAATTATATACTTGCATTAAGAATCAGGCGACCAACTCAACTGTTCATCCAGGCTTCAACTCCCTATAGTTAAATGAAAAATCACAGTCACTATACAGTTATATCAATATCTGATATTAGAGATAATAAAAAAGAACTCTATATTATAATGCAAAGCATATGAAGTGCTTCTCGTCAAACTAAGAAGATGTAATCATGGAAATGCACTAATATATCTTTCTTTAGATTTCAAACATGTTTTCTAACTGCAAGTGTGAGGCTTTCTTGAGTTCCTCGCTGCAAGATACGCTATACACTAATGTGAGTAATGCAGTGAAATAAACAAAAATCAAAAAACGTAAAACCCCATCAAAATAAATAAAAAAATAAATAAAAAATTCCCCAATTCCCATTTGGTTCGAATTGACAAACCCTTTAACTAACAAAATCATAACTTAATGAGAACTCAAACCTTAATTTCTGTTTGATTTGGCGTGGTGGGGCTTCAACCCACACCCGTTGCCCACATTATTTGAATATTTTTTCTTAAATTGTTGTTTAATTTTATTATTTTTAATGACGAGTAGGAAAATTTGGTACCTTTTAGGGTATATAACCTTAAATCTTTTACACCTATAAATTAATTTTCATTACGACCCGATTTTAAATATTTAAGAATTATAAAAATAATCTTTCTTTTTAATCTTTCGTTTCTTTTAAAAGAAAATATATTTAACTCCAAAAATTAAATTCCTTATTAAGTTTATACTCTATAAATATATAATCTTTTAGTCTTCCTTTTGTAGAATACCTAAGCATCCAGTTATACCTTTCTTATTTCTTATTCCGGTTCCCACAATAAAGTCAGGGAGTTGAAAAGGTTGTTTCTCAACACCCCGTTTTTCCTACAAAACATATAAAAGATGGACACTATTGATTTTAGATACAATGAACGGTTTCCAATCTATCGTAATCAAAGAATCCAATGAGCATAGTTATTTTACGTGATTGTACTGCCACAACAAAAATATACATTCAGTCCATGTATTGTGCAAAGTACGCCACACATGCTACATAGCAACATCAAATGCAACCTGTAAACCCAGTAATTCTCACTCGAACTTGTCTAGGCACCTTATTTTGAAATATAACTAATAACTCATTAATTTAATTCATAAGTAACCTGACAACTCGGTAGCTCTAACTCAAAATTGTATATCCACCTTAGTTTGATAAATTACTAAAAACCCACATAACCTCCAAGCAAATATGTCAATAAATAAATATTTTAAAAAATTTATCTGAATAATACCACCAACTTGTTTCTCCACATTCCCTTGCAAAAGCCGCACATCCATAAAGTTGTCTGAATTTTTGCATTTCACTATACAACAATAAATTTCAAAACAAATAATCAATTTTAAAGTCTTCATACAAAAAATAAAATGAGTAGATATTGGCATCTTCCAAGGGTAAAGAAGAAACACCTTAGATGGCTCATTATCGGGATGAAGCTGAATCCCCATTGAAGAATGCTACCAAAGAGTAAATCTACTGCCAACAATAGTAAAAAATATCACCAAGAAAATTAGAATCGCAATTTTCAAAACTGACACAATTGAAACATACAAAAAAGAATTGAAATGAGGAAGAGCCATAAATATTAAATGAGATGAAGTCTAACAGCAATCTGATAACCAGAAATGCAAGTGTGTAACGGCTTAAATTTCCTTCAATGACATCGCGTAACGTGCTAATGAAAATGGAAACAAAATCTTATGTTTCGAATATGAGTCGAATAGACTTGCTAGAAATGCCTTCAAAATCTCATTGATAGTGTTTGCAATTAAGACTGAACTCTCTGCTTGCGCCTTAAAATCACTAAATATTTTAGTAAAAGAATTCCGTTTTAGTCGAGTAAGAAATCAAACTCCTCAACTTGCTCTAATAAACTAAACTAAGTAGTAAACACCTTAATTGCAATAGCAAATGAAGACTACAAATTAAAACTTCATATGAGGTGCCACAAATCCTAATTTAAGTCGTAGCTGCAACAAAAAAAAAAATCAAACTTTAAACTGATACAAATTGGACATTATAACCCATGCCTTCATTTCGAAGGAGACTAATCTGTGTATAAACTCTATAAAAGGTCTTCTTGTGAGAATTTGACTAGGATTTCTAAAACACACTGTAATGTATCCTCTCAAGTATAATATATGTGTTAAGTTTGTGTACAGTAAGACATCATTTATACAGTAAACTTTATGCATTTAAGAATGAGATTCACTCCTAAACAAATAATCCTATGGCAGAAAAAGACCTCTAGTAGGAAGACAACCTGTCAAAATAAACTTTCTGCTCATCAAGTTTGGCCTAGGTTATGCAAGAGAGATTCTAACAGTTAACACAAGTACCATAGTTGAAACAAATCCCTTAATCAGTTAATATGTCTTGTGGGAGAAGTTGGAGAGTCATACAAATACTATAAAATTTACCTCTCGCAATAACCTTAGCTAAGTAAAAAATTTTGGTTCCAGCTGGTCCACAAAAAAGAAGCTCTCCAAGGTCGTCTCTTTCCTGAAGAGAAATTATGCAAACACATGAACTTACAGAATAAAATATATAAGCTGGATACAAAAAAAATAAAATAAAACTTACAAAATCACATGCTTTGCACACCAACATTAGAAGAGAGCTCACAGTGAACAAAAACAAAACTTCATCACGCGAAAAAAAAAAAGGCACAAAGACATGCAAAGCGGGTATTAGGGTTTTCAATACCAAGACATGCCGAAACAGAGAGGAAACGAATGTATACATACCTTGACATATCATGGATAGCACCGAAAAGATGACTACATAAACGCACAAATTAGCTTCATAAATATAGGGAACCCACATATGCAATATTGAATATTGAGATACTTGAGATAAAATTAAATTTGAATCAAATCAACTGTGTTTGAGTTCTGTTAGGATGAAAAAAAATATAAAATCATGCATTACAGGCTTACTTCTGTTAATTTAAATTTCCTTTGACCCGTTCTTATAGTACATCCTCACCATCTTCCTCATAAAGCGAATCCAGAGGTTGCACCATCTTCAACCCATGCACTTTCAGATTCTAAATCAACTAAAACATTCAAAATGATAAACCTTCACCTACAAAATCAAAACACAGTTAAAAACAAATTTTCACGTTTGTTTTATTTCATTGTGTTGATTTTTTTTTTCAAGCTTTGCTCGCAAACTATGAAATGAAATAAGTAATCACAATTAACAATAGTAATAAAGTTTTTCATATATAAATTATCCAATTTGTAAGATATAAACAAAAAATACAAATGGAGACACATAATTGATATCACTATCCATGACACCAAAACTATGAAAGCATCAAAAGGTGTTGAATAATATAGAAAACTTACTGCATCAATTCTGACATATGTTTCAGGCTTGTTCTATGTACACCCAAAATTGTTGCACAAAATCAGATTCAGCAGTCTCCCAACCAAACTGCTCATCTCTTATGATCAAATTACAACGCGAGTTAGCTATTTTCTTTGGAGAGGTGCAAATATTGGCAAGAAAAATTAAGAAAAAGAGATAGAGAGAGAGTTCCAAAGTTGTTACGCACATGCCCAGCAACAAAGACTTTTGCATCACCTAGAAGAATCAATTTAAAGCAAGGATAAATTAACAAATATATAAGCCACCCGTTACATTCTTCAATTTGATTGAATGTAAAAGCAAATCGCCTACCCTAAAAAATTGAATGATTAAAAAATAATAGGAAACGCATAAAAAAAGTGTTATACTATCTACTTATTAAAGTTGAAGCTAGGCGGTACATAGCCCTGTATTAGTATGATCGCTCGTCATAAATAAACGTGTCCCGTGCTTGGAAGTATTACGTAGATAAAGATTAACATCCGAAAGCAGTTCATATTCTAGAGTTAAAAAAGTGATGCAAAATATATCTAGAATCTCACCTAGTGGCTGCTAGGACCATGCTTTTGAGTTTTCTTTTTGGCTTATCTGATTGAAACCTTAGAACCTAAAAAGTAAAATTTGTCAAAGTTATGTATTTAACAATTTCACAACTTGCTTGTAGTAAATTTGTAAAGCCTTTAGTTTGAAACGACGAATGAAGGTTACAGTATTGCATCAAAAGAATGATGGGAGTAACTGTAAATATTTCAATAAGCATAAAAGTTTATATAATCGAACTCCGAATGGACCAACTTAAAACACAAATTAATGCTAGCATTAGATGATTACAACAAATTTGTGGTAGAGGAAGGGGAAGAAAAACTACTGGGAAGAAATTTTTCAGCGTCATGATTTCTCCACTGGGGTCAACTTCGTGTTTTGTAGCAAGGCATTCTATAACAATCGATCGTGCAGGTAACCATGATTTTGCGTGAAATTGAATATTCTGAAAAATGAAAACTCTTATGTTAGTTTATCAGGTAAAAACCAAAACAAAATGAAAACTCTTATGTAAAAAAGGAATGATGATTAATATTGTGTATTTTTACAAACCAAATCCAGAACCTTTCCCTGGATGATAAAACCAAAACACCAAATAGAATCGAGAATCCATTCATAAACTTATCCCAACTAAAAAATATACAGCGATGCATAAACTTAATTTACATTATCACTTGTTCCAGATTGTAATTGTGGATTTCCTGGCTTATCTTACTATGTCTAATTCTTGATTGTGAATAGTTAACCCCTTTTTTGGCTACCACGAAAACAAAAGACCTAGACGATTTTTATCCAAACCAAATCTGGAAAGATTGTAAAAATACACAATATTAATCATCATTCCTTTACTAAACAATGTTGAGGTTCTAGAATCCAGTTTTCCTATGCAAGATTTCATCCATATAATTTTGATAACTTACAAAAACTAAGGCATGTCGCACTTAATAACTACAAAAATGAAGAATAAGTGGGTAAGAATGACCATTTACAACGTAATTTGACTCCTACGACTAATCTAAGAATGAAGTTTTTCTTTTGCATCATCTTCCTCGCCACCATTATCTTTTGTTTTTCTCCAGAAATATGCAAGGCGTTCCTGCATCAGGAAGTGATTGATCATGAGAGTTCAAAAAAATCGATATTCCATGAAATCAAAGAAATTAAATGGCAATGAAAACATTTAACATGTGACTAAAACGATAGAACCCAATACCTTAAATTCTAAACATGATTCTACGAATTATAATACCCAAATATGAATCCAACGACACTAAACGAGCACAACTCAACAAAAAAAAAGTATCAAGTTTCTCTAACTCTTTGCCAGATCTCAGGCTTTTTTCTTTAAGATTCTATTTGTAAGGTTTTCTTGCTCAATACACATGTTTCTGAATGGTTCTTAAAGTTCTGTTGCATTATCCGCGAGCTTTTCCATTGCCTCAAAATGAATGAAACTACTTCCTTCATTGTCGAGGTTCTACCCAATCTGAAGTTACACAATTCTGGAACACTATGAAATCTCAAAAGTTATGCTCGTTGATTTCCATAAGGACACTTTTGACAGTCTTGTAAGCCTACTTATTGAAATCCTCTTTTAGGGATTTTAGCTTAACATAATCATCATTTATTACCTCCTGCATAAAAAAAGATCAACTGTGGATATTGAAGCTTTAGAGATTTGCAACTTTTGGAAAAATTGAATCAGGCTTTCATTTAGTATCTCCTACATCAGAAAACACCAACTTTGAATCACCCTGGCGAAGAGGTTCAAATCTTTAAAGCTTCAATATCTCGTTCATTACCATTCTCGTGCATCTAGTTATTTGTCTATGTTCTTTATTCATTAGTTTAAATTATCCAACGAAAAAATAATAATAAATTATTATCTTAAATGATTTCCAAAATGTAAATGAAAATATAAATCAATTACTATCTTAAATCAATTATACGGAGTCTAACCAATCATCTTTATGAAATATAAAGGCTTAGACTGAATGTTCTTATTGTACAACAACAAATTACACTCAAGCTCCTGGCGAATCCTTCAGAAATGACCTTTTGCATTATGTTGCATCCTATTCATCTCTCACGGGTAAGGGAAGAAACCGATTTTAAGGGTCACTCAGTTAAGATCATAATACCAAAGAAAACTATTGTAAAATAAATTCAATCAATTTTTAACCGATAAATATGACAAAGATATTCGGAAAACACATAATTTTATATCTTTTTTCCTGGTTTCCACTATTTCATATGACATCCACCATGCAGAGGTTGTTTAATACTTATGTTGTTGTTCTATAATACTTATCATTCTCAGGGTGTTTAATGCCATTTTGTTTGCTTACAAAACTTATATTGAGATAATAATAATAATAATTTCATCAAAAGTCTCAAGTAAATACCTCTTCCTCTTCATGTTGCTCCATGTAATGAAGGATCCAATCATCTTGAAACATTACTCTAGATTGATTAGACGAATGAACTCAATCATCCCTAGAACCAGATATAATGCTCACAGATCCTCCTAACCCTACACCAAATACGTATCAATTGGTAGTTGAAAATACAAAACAATAGCCTTCAATGTACATAATTGCCCGGTATATATTATATGTATCTGGGCTCTATTACCTCTATCTTCTCATTAAAATAAATTTTATGTATGTGCATGAAATTTTGCAAATCATGAATCTCAAAGTGAAGTTCCCTTGCTTACACTATACTACCTAAGGTTATGATAAAGCCCTTTGGAAAGGGTGGTCAAAACATGCTACTTGTTATTCTAAGGCAGTATATTCAATGTTTACCTCTGAGCGAACAACCATATGTGTCTCCTTCACGGGAATTTCCCTACATATCTTCCCAGTTTAAATTCTAAAATAATATAATCTGTTTAGACCGTTTAGAGGGGATTTACAGCTCAACAAAACTTCCATTTGTCATATCAGTACGTTTACAGTCATAATCACCAGCATCATCTGATTTATAGTCGCTCAACAAATGTTGTTGTGACTGCACATTCAACTACAACATCCAATTCCCATGAATGTAGAAAAGGAATCACTCTTTAAAAACATGTCAAAATCTTAACACTCCCAATATTAAATACAACCCTAAGTAGCATACCACAAAAATGAACCCCTGTACCTGTAAAATGCAATTTCTCAATTTCCTAAATTAGAAAGCATAAATTGACAATAATTTTTTTTCTTAAATAAGTTAATCATAAGATAAATTCATGTGTATGCTCTACAAACCAAAGGGTCACCTTTTAATTCGCCTATTTGGGTATATTTTACGATTCCAAAACGTAATTTTGCCGAGATAATATAAACAATAAAGCAAAGAAAATCATAACAAACATGGGAAATAGGGCGTAGTTAAATCATAAGTTTCCGTTAAATTGATACTTTAACGAAAACTCATTACCCGGAAGATTTAAACAAAGCCAATCAAGTGCATCCTCAAATGTAGCTCCATCTTATATAATCAGAAACCCTAAATAAAGGTTTAAACCCAAATTGAAATTGATGTAATAGCAACTTAAAACCTAAATAAATAGGGAATGTGAAAATTTACATGGGTATTAAAGAGAGAGAGTTCAATTTGATCTGATGTGAATCCTCCGCAAGAAAGTTTTTCATAAATAGTTCGAAGTATTTTTGAATGGTTTCACCACCACCAGCACCGGCAGTGGAAATTGTAGTGGCAATTCACTAAGATTGTCACCAAACCAAATAAATTTCTTCAACTGCGATTTCAATTTCATCATGTAATGATTATGTATTCATGTTATATTGGGTGGTCCTTTTTTTGATGCAGTTGGTTTCTGTAATACAAAAATCATCGAAATTAATCAATTAAAACCAAGATTGAATAACTAAATTAGAAATAAGAAAAAGAGAGTCACAAAGACAGATATGAAAAAATTCAAAAATAACCCAAATTAAAGCTATGGTTTTAAGATTTAACCTTCGATGATCTCATGGTATGAAAATATCAGTCACGTACTTACCAAAAAGAGTGAAGAGATTATCAGTGGTAGCACCTTCTTCAAACAATCAAGCACCAGAATACATAATCAAGATAAAAACTTAAAACAAACTAATGCATAAACTAAATGGTTACTTGTAACTTATATGTCATGATTGTTACAAACGGATCTGAAATGCCCCACGGATGAATCTAAACTAAAGTATAAATTTGTAAAATAAAATAATACAAATAATTTAATTTTGTAAGAGAAAAAGGTCGAGAAGGATAATTGGGTGAATACCAAACCCAAAATCAAAAAAATAAAAACAACTTCAATGATCGAAGCAGATAAATACAAGGGGTGGGAGAAAATAGGGCTCTGAGATGGGGAAAAGAAAAGAGATGAATGAGAATAAGAAAATTATTTTACCGTTGCTAGTTTTATTCTGGAGCAAGATTGTCAATATTTTATATGCATGCAATCCAGATTTTTTGGAGTCTCATTCCAAATAAACCTTCAAATCATCCATATACAATATACTAACTACAAATAATTATCTAAATATTTTTTATTATTTTATTGGAAAAATGTAGGATTCCGTATTTAAAATAAACGAAGGAGATTTTGGTTAATTTTATTAAAAAAATACTATTCCAAAAATTCAGGCAAGCTCCAGTTTTTAGCACTGGAGGAGTATAATATTTCTTGCAAATTTTTGTACATTACCTAAATAAAAATAAACATACTATTTTTAAAACTAATCCATAAGATCAACATTCCGTATGTACCCAAAATTTCAACTGTGCGAGATTTATAAAAATTGTGTAAACCCGGTGTAAATATACGAAACAAATTTCCAGCCGTCCAAACCCAAGCATAGACCATCCAACGGCTAGACAGAACAATCTATGAGAGCCGTCCGTCGGGTGTATATCAACCACCCACCCAATCCACACAACACATTCCCCCATCAACGCACAATACAACACCAAATTCCATCCAAAAGACACGAATATCTTCGCTCTAAACCAATGAGAATGCACGGTTACGCTAACCAGCCAATGGGAGGAAGGTAAGCTCCACCAATACTAGTTTTATTATAGAGTGAGGGATGGTATTGAGTATTTAGGTTGTTGATTAATGTAGCTTTTATTTGAACAAAGAAAGGAAGCCAAACAATTTACATTACTTATCTCATGACCTTGTTGATTTTCGTAATATTTGTCTCAACTTGAAACATAGGTTGTATGGGATTTCAAATACTACAACTAAAATTACTTTTGCATCAATAGGTAGTATTTATTCATTGACAAATTTATTTTTATAAAACATGATGTTGCTTAGTCAAGTTGATAATCATGCGCCTATTTGATTTAGTTATCATGTATGTGATGTCGTTTTCATTTTGAAATGGTACTTCGAGTAACATTATTTCGTCGTTTTTATTTTGAAATGGTACTTCGAGTAACATCATTTCAGTTTGTTCTTTTTGTAGATTATATGTGCTGTAGCCCCTTGTGCAGTAAGGTTTTTAGGCTTAAAGGTAACTAAAAAGAACACCAAACATTTTATGCAAGGATGTGAAAAGAACTTGAGAAAATGATTAAAATAAATAAATAAATTATAATGGCACTTGTGCAACCAATTATCTCATCCTAGTAAAAAGGTCCCATTTGAAACTTTAAATTGCAGTTGTTATAACTATTTTTTGTAAAATTCAATTAAAACTAGAGGATGACAAATAAACAAGGAATGGTATACCTCTGACTTCAAGGATCTTACAATTTTTATAAACAATAATTTAATCTTTCCCAATATAATTAGCGAGTACAATAGGTCTATGAATTATTCCTTCAGGATTCAATGAATCCTTAACTCCGTAATCGAATTCAAGGATTGTATTTCCTTGACCCGACCAAGAACACACTTGTTTAAGGTTTCTGATGATACTATTAGGAAAGAAGGAAGCAATAAGTTTTTGATGTGTTTTCAAGAAAAACAATCACAACTGTTTATAAGGGTTTCATACCTATTGGAGATATCTCTTCATCTCCAATCGACACCTTCAAGAGACATCAATGAAGGCTATTGGCAGAGACGCGTCTTTCAAATTTTAACAGAATTCGAATTAGATTTTCTAACTAAAACCAGAAAATATTCATACGAGACGATGTCTCAGACTCTGCTAGAGGGTGCTGCCCCCTAGAGCCCCGCGACGGGACCTGTCAGGTCAGCCACAACAGGGGAATGTGGGGCCGGGGGGGGGGGGGCGTGGGGGGGGGGGGCGGGGGGGGGGGGGGCCGGGGGAGGCTGGGGAGGGGTTG
>JAJJMC010014301.1:10232423-10242641 GCA_023531435.1 Papaver californicum | reverse complement strand
TAATAATAATAATAATAATAATAATAATAATAATAATAATAATAATAATAATAATAATAATAATAATAATAAGGTTGACACCATCCTGTGGCAATGCAACTAGTTGAGCCATGCCCAAGACTTTCATAAGGTTGTCCCCATAGCTGGGCTTCACCAAGCTATTAGGCCTCGACAATTCCGGGCCGTCCTCAGTTACATGCTTGGTTTGTCACAGTTTGAGGAGGGGAGCCTATGTTCTAGCTGTGGGCGAGGTATGGACGTCTTTGGCGATCATGCACTCCATTGTGCCAGTGAGGTGGGCCTCAAGTTTAGACACGATTTAATCAGGGATGTGCTAGCAGACATGTGCTACAAAACAGGTATCCCCTCTTGTAAAGAAGCCAATCTGGGCTTCCTCTCGGACAATGAGAACTCCTTGAGGCCGGCAGATATCCTAGTGTACAATTGGGAGAATGGCCGAGACGTGTGCCTTGACGTCACATGGGTGTCCCCGTTCACTAGAAGCTTGAGAACCGCCTTCACGCCCGACCAGGAAATATCGAACGCAATGAATCGCAAGACTAGCAAATACCTAACCCAATGCGAAGACCACGGATATGGATTTGGTGTGCTCGTGTTCACCACCTTAGGCGAGTTAGGTGAGGACCTGATAGCCTTTGTGTTGAGGCTGCAGAACCGCATTGCAAGCCTGGATTACAATTACAAAATAGACAATTCCCATTTCTTTAGACTAGGCATTTGCATACAAAAGGGTGTAGGAGCTCAGCTTGTAGCGAGGCTTCCTACCACTACTCTGTAATCGGTTTTTCCTATCTAATAAAATTTTCGTTTTTTAAGAAATAATAAAATCCACAGGAGAAAGAAGCTCCGTGGAGGGGAAAAAATGGGAAGTACAAAGGGGTAAAGGGAAATTGGGGAGTTGTGATTCGAGTCGTGCATTGTTCTTCCTTCTCAAGTACGATGAAATCCATCTCTTCTTCTTCTTCTTCTTATATTAAGAAATCATCTCTTGGGGTTTCACTTGTATATACAGGCTCTTCGATAGTGTTAGTTTTTAGGGTTCCATTTGATCTGGCCATTGTCCGTACAAATTGCTCTTTTGTGGCCTTACTGAGATACTTTTGTAGTCTCATCCTTGTCAATTACACCTCTTTTCCCCTTTTTTTTTCTTTTCTTTCACGACATGCCTAGAACTAGGTCCTCGCCTGCTTCCCAGGATCCAGCGGAAGATGATGTGGGGGCCCTCATAATGAGTTCTTGTTCCAATGCCCCTTCAAGAACTTCGATGGGTGCAACAATGGAGTTGGGGGGAGGGGCTTGATTAGAACAGGCTTCTACAGACACCTCCATGACAGACACCTCCCAACTGTGGAGGCTAAAACCATGTGTAGGGATAGGATCAACATTGATTTAGTTGTTTACAATACCTGGGAGTTTGTCTTGTCTGCCTTACAAATGTGGCTTTGCACTCAATGTATGCACATCTACTCCTGGAGAAGACCCTGTAGAATGCATGAAGGAAACTTCATCTCCAGGCCCTAAAACGGCTTATCTGCAGATTTCTTGGTGCATGGCTTAGACAAACCCCAAGCTGCTATCTCTGAGCCAAGTGGCTCAGGGGAACCAGAGGCACCAGCTGGTCTGTCCTTGGGTTTTCTCAATCAGGTCCTCCAGAAGAACTGCACAACTGTTGTTAGTATCCACCCCCCCCCCCCAATGCAGGCTCATCTTCTCCAGAACCTTAAAGGCTACCCTGGATAAGGTCATTGCTAATCCCCATTGCTGGGCTTAACCAGTCAATCGGGCCTCGGCAGTTCCGGGCTGTGCTTTTTTATAGACTTGGTATACCCATGTTTGCAGAGAACAATATATGCTCCAGCTGCGGTAGAGCCATGGATGTCTTCGGCGACCATGCATTACACTGTGCCAGTAAAGTGGGGCTCAAGTTCAGACATGATTTGGTTCGGGACGTGGTCGCGGACATGTGTTATAGGGACGGGGTGTCCGCTCTTAAAGAAGTCAAATTTGGCTTCCTGTCTGACAATGAGCATTCCTTGTGGACATCGGACATCCTTGTATATAACTGGGATAACGGTTGTGAAGTCTGCTTCGATGTCACCGTGGTGTCCCCTTTCACAGGTGGGGGGAGAGTCGCTTTCTCGCCCGGCCAAGCCATCTCAAACAACATTGCTAGGAAACACAACAAATACCTAGACAAATGCGTGGGCGTGCTGGCTTTCACTACCCTAAGTGAACTAGGAGAGGACACGATAGCTTTTGTAAAGAGGTTGCATAATTGTATAGCTAGTTTTGATTATAATCATAAAATCGGCAACTCTTTTTTCTTCAGATTAGGTATCGTTATCCAAAAAGGGGTGGGCACCCAGCTCGTGGCTAGGCTTCCCACTCTATCTTTATAACACGCTTTTTCTATCTAATCAAATCTCTTTTTATAATAATAATAATAATAATAATAATACCTGGATAAGTGCGAGGCCCACGGATACGGGCTCGGTATGTTGGCTTTCACGACCCTAGGCGAGCTATGAGAGGACACTATAATTTTTGTAAAGAAGTTGCAGAACTGTATAGCTAGCTTTGATTACAACCACAAAATCCATAACTCTCTTTTCTTCAGATTAGGGTTAGCTATCCAAAAAGGAGTGGGAGCCCAGCTTGTGGCTAGGCTTCCTTCTGGTTCAGTGTAATTACCTTTTTCATCTAATATAATAATAATAATAAATAATAATAATAATAATAATAATAATAATAATAATAATAATAATAATGTTGTTTGAAGGAGGGAAGTGGTCCGGCGATGAAGAAAAGGGGGAAGAAGGGGAAGGGGATTCTGCGAAAGTCAACAGCAGAGACTCAAGTCAGGATTTCTTCTTCCTTCTCAGGTATGACGAACTCTATATTGTCTTCTCCATCTCCTGTTAAGAAATCAAGATTAGGGGTTACTAGTGTATATATAGACAGTTTAGAAGTTTTACTTTTTAGGGTTCCAGCTGATTTAGGTTTAGGTTGTAATCTTGCTTGTACAAATTGGATATCACCTGCTCTACTGAGTTACCCTTACAGCCCCAGCTTCTTCAATTCCTTCCCTTTAAAAACCCTAGGTTATTTCTCTCATACCATGCCAAGAACCAGGTCTTCAGTTATGTCTCAGGAATCAACAAACATTGATGAAGGGGTTTTTCACAATAATTCCCTGTTCCAGTGCCCCTTCAAGAACTTTTATGGGTGCAATAATGGAGTTGGGGGTAGGGGTCTGAGTATAACAGGCTTTTACAGACACCTCCATGACAGACACCTCCCAACTGAGGGAGCCAAAAACACATGTAGAGATAGGATCAGCAATGAGCTACCTGTGTACAATGCTTGGGAATATGTCCTCTCCAACCCGCAAATGTGGCTTTGAATTCAATGCATGCACATCTACTCATGGAGGAGACCTTGTCGTTTGTATGATGGAAACTTCATATCCATGCCCTATAATCTCATCTGAAGACTTATTGATTCATGGTATTGACAGACCCCAACCACCCACCTCTGAGCCAAATGACACAGTGGAGTCAGAATTACCTGGGGTTGTTTCTTTGGACATGCTCAACATGGTCTTCCAGAAGAATTGCACCACTGTTTTCAGCATCCCACCCCAATATAGGCTCAATTTCTCAAGAACCCCTAAGGATACCCTAGATAAGGTTATGGCCAACCCTTTGGATATTTCTGTTTGGTTACATCTCCTTATGCTGCCATTCTGTACTTTAAACCTGTATATTCCTAAGTGCACTATGAAAGAGAGATCTGGGAAAAGGAAGAGACTACAATCTGCCAGCATTAACCATGCCCTGCTTCAGTGGAATGACAATGGTTGTCTGAGACAGAGAAACAAAAAGAAGAATGGTGGCTCTAATTTGCTGCTTGCAAAAAGAAGCTGAGTTATGGTCAATATACAACAGCCATTCAGTTCATGTCGTATAATGGAATTGCTCCCAACTCCCTTGACACCTTTCAAGATCTGAGTCATAAACATCCCTGTGATCCTCCACCATCCCTTCCTGCAGACCCTATTCATGTTGAGGCTCTCTGTGTGGACAAAAATGCAGTTCTGGGTGCTGTTAAGGGTTTCCCCAAAGGAACCTTCTGTGGAAGGGATGGGCTTAGATATCAACATCTCCTAGATGCCC
The DNA here is from genome assembly GCA_023531435.1 of Papaver californicum. Taxonomy (NCBI): domain Eukaryota; kingdom Viridiplantae; phylum Streptophyta; class Magnoliopsida; order Ranunculales; family Papaveraceae; genus Papaver; species Papaver californicum. Next base: position 10,238,445 of record JAJJMC010014301.1, on the reverse strand, counting down.
TAAGTGGACCAGCTTCAGCATTAGCAGATGAGCTCTTAACCTCCTTAACATGGGTGGTTAACCTATCATTATCTGGGAATTTCCCTTCAGTGCTAGGGGAATACATTGCCAGTGCTCCCTTGACACCCTTGCTTAAACCTGGAGGGGGACTGAGGCCAATTGCAGTTGGCACCATCTGAAGGAGATTGTGTTCTAAACTTGCAGCACCAACAGTCAGCAAAGAAATGTCCTCTTATTTAAGGGACTTTCAATTTGGAGTGGGTGTTCAATGTGGGTTGAAGGTATCCTACACTCTGCAAACAGGCTCCTGGAGATGCAAGGAAACTCACAAAATATGAGCATGCTCCTCATTGATTTCAGCAATGCTTTCAACATGGTTAACATATCTGTAATGATTAAAGAAGTTAGATGTAAGTGCCTAATCCTGTCCAGATGGGTGAAGTTCTGCTATTCCAAACCAGCTAAGCTCTACTACAATGACAACATGCTCATGTCTGCACAAGGAGTTCAACAAGGTGACCCCCTTAGACCCTTATTTTTTTCTCTGAACTTGCACTCTCTCATCATCAAAATTTCCTCAGAATGCACACTTGACTTACATGCCTGGTACCTTGATGATAGTATTATTGCTGGTGACACTATGGAGGTTGCCAAATTCCTAAACATTATTCAGACAGAAGATTGCAGGAGGGGGATGCTCCTTAACATCAACAAAACAAAGATTTTCTGGCCTAAAGTTGACCCAGAAGCCTGGTGGAGGGGATATTCCCAGATGACATTAGTAGGCCTGTGCTGGGAGTGAAGTTACTTGGGGGTCCAGTCAGTCTGGACTTAAAGTTTTGTAGTGACTTTGTGCAAGGAAGAGTGGTGAAGACAGTCCATCTCATGGAGACTCTGCAGGACCCACAATGTGAGCTACTCCTCTTGCGCAATTGTGCTGGTGTCTCCAGGATTTACTTTACAATGAGGACTACCAGTCCCTTGGCTCTTCAGCTTCCTGCATCCTTCTATGATCAGCATCTCCAGCAGTTCCTCAGGCACCTTGTTACAAGAGATGGTGCTGGGTTTGGCCCATTCCAGCAGCACCTGGCGACCTTGCCTATGAAGGATCGTGGTCTGGGTGTCTACACAATGGAGGACACAAACCACTATAGTTATCTTGATTCTTGTGTTCAGACCAAACAGGTGCAGAACACCATCCTCAGAGATCAAATGACATCAGACACACATCACAGCTTCCAACACACTCTGTCCAGTTTTATCCAGGTTCGTGGCTTGACTTCTTCTTTCAACATCCAAGCTATTGCCCCAAGCTCAATGCACTCATTGGCAGTCCTCTAATTTGATGCTGTTAATAAGAATATCTCCAGCAGATTCACCATGTCTGAACGCGACAATATCCTATGGAAGTGCACCAAACTCAATCATGCCCAAGACTTCCTCAAAGCAGTCCCCATAGATGGGCTTAACCATTCAATTGGGCCTTGGCAGTTCCAGGTTGTGCTTAGCTACATACTTGGTATACCCATGTTTGAAGAGAGCAGCTTATATCCCAGCCGGTAGAGGCATGGATGTCTTCTGAGACCATTCCTTACATTGTGCCATTGAAGTGGGCCTAAAGTTCAGGCACGACTTAGTCTGAGACATGCTTGCGGAAATGTGCTATAGAGTTGGTGTGTCCGCTCGTAAAAAAGTCAAATTGGGTTTTTTATCGGACGACAAAAATTCCTTACGGCCATCGGACATCCTTGTATATAATTGGGAGCACGGTCGTGACGTCTGTCTTGATGTTACTGGGGTGTCCCTTTTCACTGGTGGCGGGAGAACAACTTACACGCCTGGTCAAGCCATTTTGAGCGCCATTACTCGTAAATGAAACAAATACCTAGAAAAATGTGTCGTTCAAGGATATGGCCTCGGTGTGCTAGCCTTCACTACCCTAGGATAACTTGGAGAGGAGACGATATATTTTGTAAAGAGGTTGCAGAATTGCATAGCTAGTTTCGATTATAATTATAAAATCGACAATTCTTTGTTCTTCATATTAGGCATCTCCATTCAAAAGGGGCATGTTAGTCTGGATGCTAACTTCTGCAACGAGATGGTCCAGCGTAGGGTGGAGAAAACTCTTCAGTTAATGGAGTCTCTGAAGCTTCTGCAGGATCCACAAAGTGAATTGCTTCTTCTCAGAAATTGTATGGGGGGTGTCGCGCTTATACTTCACTTTGAGGACCACCATCCTCTTTGTCTTGCACCAGTCAGCTGAGTGTTGTGACCAGCATTTATGCCAGTTCCTTAGACATTTGGTTACTAGTGATGGAGCTGGGTTCGGTCCCTACCAAATGTGCATAGCGTCTTTGCCTATGAAGGATGGAGGTTTAGGGGTTTACACTATGAAGGATTCTAGCTTTTACTGCTACCTCGCCTCCTGTCTTCAGACAACCCAGGTGCAGAACATTATTCTCCATGTGGACAGGGACACTGCACTTCATCTCAGCTTCCAGCAATCCTTTCTTAGCTTCATTCAGGTCTGTGGGATTCCTCCTTCTTCTCTCAGTTAAAGCAACTGCCCCCCGACCCATGCATTATCTGGCAGTGTTGTACTTTGATATGGTCAAGAAGAGTATCCACAGCAGTTTCCACCAGACTGAGCACGATTGCATTTTGTAGCTATGTAATCGGCTGAGCCATGCACAAGACTACCTCAAAGCTATCCCAATCACAGGGCTACACCAATCTATTGGGCCTCGCCAATTTAGGGCCATACTTTGTTATAGTTTGAGTATTGCTATGTTTGCTGAGGGCAGCTCTTGTTCTTTTTGCGGCAGAGAAATGGATGCCTTTGGGGATCACGCCCTATACTGCGCCAGTGAAGTGGGTCTCAAATTTAGGCACGACCTAGTTAGAGACGTGGTGGCGAATATGTGTTTTAAAGCTGGTGTCACTGCCCGTAAGGAAGTCAAGCTGGGTTTCTTGTCTGACAACGTAAGCGCCCTTAGGCCCGCGGATATACTCGTATACAATTGGGAGGATTGTCGAGACGTGTGCTTCGACGTCACAGGGGTGTCCCCTTTTGCAGGAGGTGGAGGGTTGCGTTTACGCCTGGGATTTCCATCTCTAACGTTGTTACGCCCAAACGTAATAAATATTTGGACAAATGTAACGAGCATGGATATGGCTTGGGTGTTCTTGCCTTTACGACTCTGGGGGAGTTGGGAGATGACACGGTTGGCTTCATGACGAGACTGCAGAACTGCATGGCTAGCCACGACTATAACTACAAAGTTGGGGATTCCCTTTTCTTTAGATTAGGCATTTCCATTCAGAAAGGGGTAGGGGATCAGCTTGTGGCTAGGCTCCCTACCAATGCTATGTAAAAAATACTTTTCTCCCTTTAATGAAAGTCTTTTTTTATAATAATAAAATAATAATAATAATAATAATAATAATAATAATAATAATGGGTCGGGTTGGTGAGAGGAGCTCCAGAAAAGTGAGATTTGGGGAAGAACAGATCGATGGTGGGAAATTGGGGAATTCAAGCCATGAAATCTTCTTCATACCCAGGTACGATGACATTCGCCTCATTTTCTTCTTCTTCTCATTCTAGTAAGATATCAGATTTTGGGGTTTCGATTGTACATAATGGCTCTTTGATAGTATTAGGTTTTAGGGTTCCCTTAGATTTGGTTGTTGTTTGTACAAATTACTCCCCTACGGCTTTTCTGAGATTCTTCGGTAGTCTCAACCTTGTCAATTCTATCACCTTCTTCCCTTTAGATCTCCTCTCTCAGCATGCCAAGAACCAGGTCATCTGTCACATCCCCGGATATTGCAGATGATGTTGTGGGAGGCCCCCTTCATGAGAGTCTGTTCCATTTCCCCTATAAGAACTTCGATGGGTGCAACAATGGTGTGGGGGGGATGGGTTTGAGCAGATCAGGCTTCTACAGGCACCTCCATGACAGGCACCTTCCTACTGAGGAGGCCAAGAACATGTGTAGGGATAGGATCAGTTCTGACTTAGCCATATACAATGTTTGGGAATTGGTTTTATCTAGCCTACAGATATGGATTTGCACCCAATGCATGCACATCTACTCATGGAGAAGACCCTGCAGAATGCATGAAGGAAGTTTCATCCCCAGGCCATACAATGGGTCTTCTGCTGACTTCTTGGTAAATGGCTTGGACAAACCCCTTGCAGCTTGTACAGATCCAAGTGCCTCGGGGGAAACAGTGGCACCAGAAGGCTTGACATTGGGATATCTCAATCAGGCCTTCTAGATGAACTGCACAACTGTTGCCAGCATCCCCCCTCAATGCAGGCTCAGTTTTTACAGAACCTTGAAGGCCACCTTGGACAAGGTCGTTGCTAGCCCCCTTGTTCTGGATGTATGGATACATTCTTCTCCTCCTGCCTGTTTGTACCCTGAGCTTATATGCACCCAAGAGCACAATGGAAGAGAGGTCAGGGAAAAGAAGAAGGCTCCAATCAGGAAGCATAAATCATGCTCTCCTCATGTGGAATGACAGTGACTGCCCCAGCATGGTGCACACCCTCCTTGATCATCTAAATCACATTCAAAACGGCAAGTCAACAATATGAAGTCTGGTGGCTCAAACCTTGCTGCTTGCAAGAATAAGTTGAGTTATGGCCAATACACAGCAGCCATCAAGGTTTTAGCCTCTAGTGGAGTTGCTCCCAATTCACAAGCCACCCTTCTGGATCTAAGTCAAAAGCATCCTAATGCTCATCCACCTTCCATCCCTGCTGACCCAGTGCAAGATGAAGCCCTCAGGGTGGAAAAAAGTGCAGTTTTGAGTTCTATTAAAGGCTTCCCCAAAGTTACTTCATGTGGAAGGGATGGTCTCAGGGCTCAACACCTCCTTGATGCCCTTTGTAGCCCAGCTTCAGTAGTTGCAGATGAGCTTCTAACTTCCATTACAGATGTGGTCAATTTATGTCTTGCAGGGAAGTGCCGAGTAGATTTAGGGGAGTACATTGCCAGTGTTCCCTTAACACCCTGCTCAAATATGAAGGGGGGATGAGGTCAATAGCAGTTGTCACCATATGGAGGAGGTTGTGTTCAAAACTTGCTGCCTCAGTTGTCAGCAAAGAAATGGCTGCCTACCTGAGTGATTTTCAGTTTGGAGTTGGAGTCCAATATAGGGGGGAAGCCATCCTTCATTCTTCAAACAGACTCCTGGAGCTTCAAGGTAACTCACATAACAAGAGTATGTTCAACGAAAGGGAGTTGTACTTTAGATTAGTTTAGATTTGTAGTTTGCTCGAGGACTAGCAAAAGGAAAGTGTGGGGAATTTGATAAGTGCATAATTTATACATTTTAAGTACATTTCCTTATTCTTATTTTCTAGATTTTGTGTGAATTACCGTGTTTTATTATTACTTTTCTAGTTTGTGCATTTTATTAGGTTACGTCTCTGAAACAAGCGAAATGGAGCTTTACAAGAGAAGAATTTCCAAATACCCAGTAGATCTCAGTCCATTCCAGGATTTCTACCCTCCATCTTGTAGAGAATTTGATTACGGATCCAACTGCGAAAGAACGAGGTCATTCTGGCTTCGTATGAGAAAGTTATGAGTGAAACGAATACTAAGGGCAAAATGGTTATTTCAAAGTGACCGGATATTTACACCCACTCGAAGGTTAAGGGGTAGCCAGTATTACTTCAACTGTCAGTTTCGTGAGACTGACAGTTGATTTGGGTACTGTTAATGGCACCAGCCATTCCGTTCAAGGCTGCCAAGATTCAAATTTTGTTTAAGGCGCCACTTTCTTTCTCCTCTTCAAACAGCGAAGAGTCTGTGACGATGATGAATTAGAACTTGATTCTGTGCTGGTTTTGTGGTGAGTCTCAATGGCAGAGAGGTGGTCGATGGTTGGTTTGCTGTGGAGTTGATGGAGCTCGAGCTTGGCAGTTGAAGCTGTTGAACCTGTGATGGCAGCGCTGGCAGAGCTCAAGTTTGCCGGTGATCATCTCAAGTCTGCATCTGCT